>OY748310.1:15218613-15461828 GCA_963556515.1 Nudaria mundana | reverse complement strand
CACCCGGGCTTAAGAGGCCAGTTCCAAGTGCCACTCTCTATAGTATTGTGTGCTGTGAGAGTGGCCCACAATCGCTAGACGTACGACCAGGCGGGCGGCGTCAATTTGGCGAACTCAATATAAAAAAAAAAATTATGGGCTATGGAGGTAGCCGACCAAACTCACAACTCCTGATATTACCCGTTTATGAGTTATAAGAACCGCTTAACTTAAGTAAAAGTTTATATTCCTTTGTCCACACTGTTCTAAACAATGTAGACACCCTTTATTTCATTATAGTACGTAATGATTAAGTTTTTTTGTAAAGTAAAATAAAAAACACGTTAAACATTGACACAAAACCCGACTTCAAATTACCGGAATGGCACCAAATAATTATCGGCATGGGACCAAATTGAAATCAGACTACTTGGGATGCAGTAGAGTTCAATTAAAAAATGCAATAAGTAACTATCGATTGTCGAAGTTGAAAGAAATGGAGGTAAGCGTAGTGGGTTGATTGTACGATTCCAGTGAGGTCCCAGTAGAAGCCGGGTCCGGTCCAATATTTGTAAACGCCTCTGTATATTATATTAGTACAGGCGTGGTTTTGTATGTGTGTGTGTGTGTGTGTGTGTGTGTAGGTAAGTAAATTCTCCTTATTTTTAACTAAAGTTCCGTACCTATTAATAATAATTGAATCCTTAGAAAAGCGGATTAAACTTATTTAATAGCTATTTTATCTGTCCAGACCAGACCGCCATATTGTTTCGTAACAACGACTGTAGGTACTGTATTAACGAAATGACATTTTCTATCACAAGCTTGTAATGGTGTGCTATTAGCTTCTATCCGACTTTGATTATTATGCCACGGTATTAAAGTTTATCATTGCCTGGCACAAGTCATGAAAGGAGATTATTAACGCTATTAAATTTAAAGGAGCTAGGAATCCCAGTATCCAGCAATGTAGCGTTCCCGTACCGGTACATTGCTGATTGACAAATAATGCCCCAGCAATAATGTACCCAAACCACGAACAGTCACGTAGATTTAACCATAAGAACATTGTAAGTGTATAAATAAGAACATATTTTTGTCACTTAGAAGGAGAGTTAAGAAGAAGAAGGAGAGTAGGAACCATACCATACCATACAAATAATACCTAGCTCGGTTAAGGAGAAGAGAAACACCGTGACTGTTTCATGTAGTTCTGTCGATGGAGCAGTCTCAACTTGCAGTAACTTTCTTCCTCTAATGAAACATTCACAGTAGTGTCATTAAATCCGATCGGAGAAGACGTTTCCCGACTCAAGTTGTCACCCATTGTGATGACTGTTGACGCTTTCTAACTTGTTATAGATTGCGCTTTTAGCTTGACTTATTAATTGGTTTTCAAATGTTCACTTTGATTTAGTTTAATCCATGACTATTATTTTAAGATGACCAAGTAATTACCAAAAACCTATGACCTTATCTTTGAAGATGTAAACACAAACGTTTTAGACACGTTAAATTTTTCAGTTAGGACTATCTTCAAAAATACACGTCAAAAATTGACACAACAACTATAAAAAATCTATAAACACTGAAATCTATAACCACTCTGAAATCTATAACCACTCTGAAATTCAAACCAAATTTCCAACAGCCAGAACAGATATTAGGTACATACCACTAAATATAAACTCTGCACGAACTGCATTTTAATATACCTACATTATTTTTCCCTTGAAAATTGTATCTAGTAGGTACTCTGTATTCTAGTTTAACTATCATTCGAATGCTGCGCCATCTGCATCATTTCAAACGTCACCGTGACCAGGATAGACGTAATTGCGGTCCTGGCACAATAATCAAATGGATGACCGTCACGCTCAACATTATGTCGCATTGCGTACTCGGTATCCAGCCATTTGAACGAGAAGGTCCAGCGTCGAGTCGGTATTATTTGCCACTCAACTTTTCACAACTAGCGTTAGGTAATTTTAAGGAAAATTTGATTACTTTTTAGCCTTTGTGCCTCGGAGAGCACGTTAAGCCGTCGGTCCCGGTTGTCATACTAACATCTATGGCAGTCGTTAGGGGCAGTTGGAGCCCTAAATCAAAAATCCGACCGGTCTAACTACAGAACTTCGATATCGCCCATGGGTTGTGAAGGTCAGATGGCAGTCGATTCACGGAAAATATCGAAGTTCAGCCGAATCGCAGTTAGACTGGAAAGCCGACCCCAACTGAGTTGGGAAAAGGCTCGGGGAATGATTGATTACTTTTTAGCAACTAACAACACCCGGCTGAATAAAAACATCTGCTTTACCTATCAATTTCATCAAAACTTAAGCATAAATAATTTGTGGAGATTTGTTTCTCTTTCACGTGAAATGTTCTGAACGAATTTGATTAAAACTTTACAATAATAATTGACCGAGCGAGCGAAGCGTCTCAGTTTTAACTCGAGGACTGGCCGATTTGGCGTTGGTGGTATGTGTGTCAGTTCCGGTCTACACGCCGCATTTTTCAGCCGATTTTCATGAAATTTGGCACAAGTGTTCTTTGTTGCAAGGCGCAACTTTTGTTGAAGGGATTTTTCGTTTGGGGGGAAAATGGGGGAGAAATGGGGGGAAAACGCGAAAATAACGCGAGGTCTACTGTTCACAGAACCACTAGTTTATTTGTTTGAATTGAATAGGCTCTGTAACTACTGAACTGATTTTGAAAATTCTTTAACTGATCTAAAGCTACTAGGAATAATCTACTATCTACTAGGAATAATCCTGAATAACAAACGGTACTTTTTATCCCGGTATTGTGTTCCCACGGGAATCGGGAACGAGAAAACGATATGACGAGGGTGGCGCCGCGGTTTTCAGCTAGTTGTCAATATTTTTAGAAATCCCAACAGTTAAAGCAAAGTTCGCGTGACTGACCGCAAATTGGTTTATGCAAATCCGTCAGAATGAGCCTTAAACAAGTCGAGGCCTCGCCCGCAGTAATCCGTGCGTTGATGTTCATTGAGACAGCTCCTATTATTAGGGCACGAATTGCTAACTGTTTTCTTTTGTATAATATACTTTTCAGAAACTCACTAAGTAAATGGTTTACTTTATTTTGACACTAGCAGACTCACGAGCTTTTGACCACGTAAATAGTTTCTCGGTTCCTAATTTCTGTGGGAACTCATTCCCGAGATTAAAAACACCCTAAAACCTTTCTCGAGAACCATAGGTGAAAACAGCATGAAACCCAGTGCAGTATTTTGAATCCTTCTTTCGTTTTCAGGATATAACATAAAAAAGTTTGAAAAGATTTTGACTAATTTACAAAACATAGAAGTTCCAGTGGTATTATTATATCTATTTAAAATTATATTTAGTAAACATTTTTGTGTAGAGTTCCATTACACATGTAAACACGACCGGTATACCTTTCGTTAACATAATATATGTAATCCTAAAATGTTTTGGCACAATGAATTTCGCATACTTTTTTTGGCATAATTATACTTGGTCATAATTGATTTTTAGCAGCATATGTACTGTGGCATAATTATATTTAGGTCTAATATTAAATATGCATAGTTATAATTTTCACAATGATTTTAGGCATAGTGTACAGTCGCCTAATAGTATATATTACTAAAATTTAGTAGGTATAAATTAATGAAATGAGTGAAAAATAAAAAAGTTACTTTAATCATTATTTCTTATATTATATAGTGTCAAAGTAGGTTTAGGTGTGGCGGGGGTGGCCCTTGGGCCACCCCTAAGCCGCCTTTTAATTATTTTACATAGTTACTTATTCTGCGTAAGATGATTATGACTATATTCATTATAGTTTGATACGTTTATGCCTTTATAAAGCTATGCTTATAAATTTTATGCTTAAATATGATTATGCTAATTTTATTTATGATTAAGACAAATATGCTAAATTTGTTATGGATAAAAAAATTATGCATAAATATCATTAGTCTAAATTACCATATGTCAAAATATTTTATGGTTATTTTTTTTATGCAAATGGATAGTGAACCAACATGACCATATCTGGGATAGGTATAGTAGTATATTTCTAACCTAAATTCCAATAGCTATGACGGATATTACATAAGTAGGTACATACAATCAGCAGCCTGAGCATACAATATTTCTACCTTTATTTAGAACCATTTGTTCCTCAATAATACAAATGTCATGAAGTCAAAATAGCGACCTAAAACCTTCCCAGCAACTGTAAGGATATCCTTAACCTATCCGTCTCGACAAGCCTCGCTGATGGATGTCAATGACAGATACTAAAGAGCCCATTTGCTATTTTTCTCTTTCGCAACGAATCTTCGCAAACAATACGTTTTAGTTTCATTCCAAATCCCCACGACCGCTTCGTTGACAAGTAAGTGTTTGTGTTATAGAAATGGTTAAGAATCTTGAAATAATACGCTATGAAATCAAAAAGGTTTTTCCAGTTAAGTATGTATATAAATATTATCTTAGCAATTATTATCGATGTAAGCTTTAATATCTATGTTCACATCGAGAGGATGGTTTTCATCGATTCTTCTTTATGAGCTAAGGAATAGTTCAATTTAAGTACTACGTGGTCACGTACAGACCAAAGAACGCCTTTATATGGTCGGTTCAATGTATTTTTGATTGACTCGGTAAAGATGTATGTACTACCTAATTACTTATGATGATAATTTTTTAGCTTACTGTTATAAAATTGATTGCATATAAGTGAAATTTCGTTCACTAATACGAGTATGTAGCTACATTACCCCTGAGTACTATAGCCTACTTTTTATCCTGTTAAAACGAGTTGTTAACTGTTTCTTATTGTACTTGTATAATATACTTTACAAGATCTCACTAAGTTCATGGTTTACTTTATTGTGACACTAGCGGACCCCCGCGCCTTTGACCGTGTGGTTTTATGGTAATTGGGAACGAGCAAACTATAAAATAAAATAAAATAACGTTTATTATCTTTGAAATTTTTAGAAAATTATTTAGAGTCGTGAAAAGTTGGTGTGACTCTACCGAGGGTTCCCAAATGCAACGAGACTGAGAAGAGCCCTCAAGAAACTCAGTTCGGCTTTTTTCCAAAATATTTCATCTTAAATATAATACAGAGTTATTTAGAAAGGAGCAATTCGTGTTACAACCAGGCAGCCTTTTCATCTAAGAAATCATTAATACTATAATAAGCTTTATGGCACAATTTGCGTTTTATTAGTTTTTTAAATTTATTAACAGATAAATTTGCTATTTCGGTTGTCAATGTATTGTACATTCGAATAAAGTTCCCCGCAAAAGAATTACTCACTTTATGAAGCCTAAATATAGGAACAGCCAGTTTATCCTTATTTCTTAAGTTTAGATTATGATTATCACTATTTTTCACAAATTTACTTTTGTTCTTGTGGGTATACAATATAATTTCATAAATATACTGTGAATACACTGTAAGGATGTTAATATGCTTAAACTTATCTCTTAATGACTCCCGAGACCCCATTCCATAGATAGTCCGGACAGCTCTCTTCTGCAACACAAAGATGCATGAATATCGGCAGCGCTACCCCACAGTAGTATGCCATATGTCATGATGCTGTGGAAGTAGCTGAAGTATACAAGACGCGCCGTTTTAATGTCTGTAAGTTGTCGGATCTTTTTGACAGCATAGGCTGCTGAACTAAGCCTGGCCGAAATTTTCCCGATATGAGGCCCCCATTGCAATTTGGAGTCTAACGTTATGCCCATAAAGACAGTGTCATCGACCAAATCTATTATATCATCCCTAACCTTAACACTGGTTTTAACAAGTCTTACATTAGGTAAGGTGAATCTTACACATTTAGTTTTATTTTCATTTAATAATAAATTATTAGCACAAAACCAGTGGACTATCCTAGAGAGGGCAATGTTTACATCGTCAAGTTCGCGCTGTCCACGTTTAACTTTAAATATTAAAGAAGTGTCATCAGCAAACAAAACTACCTCGTGGTCGTCTCTTATGAGGTGAGGGAGATCATTAATATATACTAGAAAAAGAAAAGGTCCCAAAATTGAACCCTGCGGTACCCCCATTGCTACAGGAGAACCAGGTGACTGTTTACCATTGATCACTACTTTCTGGACCCTATCACTTAAGTAAGAATTGACGAAATTCAAGGCCGTCCCCCGGATTCCGTAATGATCAAGTTTCTTAATTAAAGTCTGGTGTTGAACGCAATCGAAGGCCTTAGCCACCCAACTATTCAATACAATACAGCTATATGCACTCTAATAGCTTTCAATGTAACGTTTTTATTGCAATTCAACTCATAATTTGACTTGTGGGTTTTTGAACGTTTCAATATAGTTAAATGCTATTGTTTCGAAATATAACTTTTTGAATTTTACCTGAGGAATTTATAGTTTTGTACTTCGAACGGTTTGCCTTGAAGGGGTTAGATAAGTCACAGAATACACCATAAGCATCATATGACTCATCCCATGCCCTGTATATACACTCTAATAATTTAATTCCGGCATCAGTGGTGGACCGACCACGAGTGAAACCGAATTGTTTTGTATGTAATAGTTTATTAACGTTAAAGTGATTTTGCATTTGATTAAGCATATTTTTTTCAAAAATTTTACTAAATGTAGGTAGTACAGAAATGGGACGGAAATTGGACGGATCTGAAGTACAACCCGATTTAAACAGGGGAATTAATTTACTAGATTTCATTAAATCAAACACACCACTATCAACACAATTATTAAATATTATTACTAGTTCAGGAGCAACCATTTCAATAAAAGAATTTACTAAATACACAGAGATGCCCCAGAGGTCAGCTGTTTTCTTGATATTTAAAGATTTATAAGTTTTTAAGATGGTGTTTATGTTAACTTTACTGAATTTAAATATAACGTTATAACAAGGAACGTTTGCTTTTAACAAAGATTCTGCAATGGGGGTTGAAGAGCCTAGGGTTTTTATCAAATCTACAGGAATTCGGGAGAAAAAATTTTCAAATTCGTTAGCGACCTCGAAGTTTGATGTTGTTATTTTACCATTTATATTAAGTTTAAGATTATTATCATTTAATTTTTGTTGACCTCTTTCCGCGTTTATAATTTTCCAAGTAGATTTAACTTTGTCTGCACTATTGAGAATTTCATCACTTATATATTTTGATTTAGCTGCTAAACAATCTGCTTTAAACTTTTTTGAATAAGTTTTAACATAATCTAGAAATTCAACTGATCTATTAAGCTGTCTTTCTGAGTATAGTTCATAAAGTTTTTGTCTACTTTTGTGTATACCCTCAGTGGCCCATTCACTGAAAGTAGGACTATCACTAATCATGACCTCCTTAGACTTGAATATGGAGTTGAACTCGTTGTAAAAAGAATCAAAAAATAATTTATACATTACATTTGGATCTAAGCCAGTGTCTAAGAATGGAATTTTATTGCAAAGTCCATCATACGTTTCAAGCGGTCACCAGTTATTGGTCTACATAATATTTTACGTTTTATAACTTTTTCTTTAGTGACTTTAAAAGATGCTATTTGGCCACAATGGTCTGAATCTAGCTTTTTTATAATACTTTTACTTTCTGGCAACATATCGCTGTATTTATTATCCAGGCAAGTGGCTATTGTAGCACAATATCTAGTAGGCTCCAAAAATAAGTTTGTAAGATTGTGTGATTTAAATAAATTGAAAATATTATAACTCATAGGCGTATTAACAAGTAAATCGACATTAAAATCACCACAAACTATTAGGTACTTTTTAGTTTTTCCAAGTTTACATAGAACTTTGTCAATAAGTATTATAGATTGTCCGGAGGTAACGGGAAGCCTTGAGCCGCTAGTTCAGCGCCGAACAATAGCTTCCTTGGCCGCATTCTACCGTATTTACCACGGCGAGTGTTCTGAAGAGCTCTTCAATCTGATCCCACCCTCTTCCTTCCGATCCCGAACGACTCGTGCCGGGCAGAGATGCCACCCCCACACAGTGGATAGCATGTTCGCGAGAACCGAACGTTTTAAACGTTCGTTTCTCTGCCGAACGATAGTGGCCTGGAACGCCCTGCCTGTGCACGTGTTTCCTCCCACATATAATCCTGGGTTCTTTAAGCGGAGCGTGAAGAGGCACATCAGTAGGTCGTCAAGTTGAGGGCCATTCTCAATAGTAATGTGTGCTGTGAGAGTGGCCCACAATCGCTAGACGTCGTCACGACTTACCACCAGGCGGGCGGCGTCAATTTGGCGCACCAAATATAAAAAAAAAAAAAAAAAAAAAAATAAGTTCCTCAAATTCGCAAAAGGGCGAGGTTCCAGGTTTATACACGCATACTACTATGAATTGCTCCATTTCCACGCAAGACAGTTCGACATTACACTCTAGAGAAAGAGACACAATATCTTTCCGTTCTTTAAATTTAAGTTTTTTATTTAATAAAATCAAAGATCCCCCCCGTACTGTGTCACCCTGCAGAATGCACTACCAACCCGGTGATTACTGAAATTGAACATGAGCTCATTCGACTTACGCATATTATTATGTTCTGTAATACAAAAAATATCAATATTATCTGAATTCATTAACAGTTCCAACTCTAACTCTTTGCCATGTGTTAAACAACCAATATTTTGATGCCCTATGTTGATATAATTTACATTTTTTGATTTGGTTTGATTTGGAGGGCATTTTTTAACATAATTAATATTTGTAACTAAATTTAATTCAATTAATTGACTATGTCTGCTAAAGGGTAATCTTGCCTCTGTTGTCGTAGAACTTAATTTAAATTACTTGGAACAGATTCCAAAGTCTTAACACTAAATCTACATTGCTCAATAGAAGCAGTTTTGTCAGCCAAGTTCTTGGCTGAAGTGTAAAAATAATTGAATAGCAAACTCGCTATTTGTCTCTTATAATGCTTTGGTGGAAAATACCTACCTTTGTTTACATAAACAATATGTTTGTTATCGTTAAACTTACTGTCAGAAGTTGACAAATTGTATTTATATAGAGTTCTCTTAAAAACAGAATTAAAGTCAATTACATGGAATTTATTATTATATTGGCTAGTTAAATTGAGTTGTAAATTTATCTTATATCTAAGAGAATTTTCCACGTCTGGCACACCTTTTATATATGGTAATGTAAACATTACTACATGTTCAACATTTAAATTTTGCATTTTGTCAAAGTATAGGGATAGTTCATTTTTGTTAATTTTACCCCTGTTTGAGCAGAAAATAATTATTTTACTGTTTGAGTCAAAATTATATTCTAATATCTTTTGCATAATTTCATTTAAAGATGCACCTGGATAACAGTTATTAATAATTGAATAACAATTTGAATTACATTGTTGTACCAGAAAAGAACCAAAATCAGTTCCAATATCATCACTAAATAAAATTAGTTTAGTATAACCAGTATGACTATTACTTTTTACACTGTCACACAATTCATGCACTAATAAAGTAGAAGGGGAGCAAGTTGTAAGGGAAGCCTGGTGCTCCAAAGATTGAGGAGGACTTGTGCAGTTGATGTTGCACGAGTGGTTATTTATAAATGTATTAAGGCGCTCAGTATTATAATTAGATGTTTTGAGTACCTTATCTATACTTGATGAACACTTATTAAAGTCGTTTAGAGACCATTCATATTTCTTAGTTACATACTCTAACTCAAATTGCAAATTTTTTATTTGTGACTCTAAGCGTTGTGTGTCTGTGTAATATTTTAAATGACTTTGTTTAAGTTCTAACATAGATAATTTAGCTTGTTCTCTTAATTTTAAACTAGAGTTAACATTTTTACACTTTTTGATTAAGATTCTATGATATTTTAATTGTTTCTTTGATTTTAAAATGAATTTCTTTATTTTTAGGTATTTTTTTAGTTTATTCCTGCTGCAAAAATAAACTGGCTTGTCCAGTTGGTATGAACTGTCATTGGTAAGATCTATAGTAGACAAGTCCAGGTTTGGAACTGTTGCAGAAGGAACAAACTGCGGAGTACCACTCATTAGCTCGTTATAAAGGTTATCCGTTTGTTGGACTACGACTTGCTCGGCAGCTGACTCCAGGTGTAAGATGTGCCCCTGGGCATCCCGTAGCTCCTGTTCCAGCAAGGTAGTCCTCCTCAAGGTCCCTTCATACTCGGCACTGCACTCTTGAAACTATCTACTATTGATTGAAGGTGGTTCCGCTGCAATACAATTTCATCATAACTAATATGAAGCCTAGCTAGTTCAGATTTTAGTTTTTTACTATCGTCTAAGGCACCTATCAACAAGTTTTCATTTTCTTCTCTTTCTTTTTCTAGTTGTAAACAGAGCTCTGTTTTAGATTTAAGTTCCTGCAACACCAGCTGAAGTTTGGGCTCCTCCTGCTGGTGGGATAAGGCTCTACGGCTACGGGTATTCATATTCTCGACAAATAAGTGCAATTAAACGCAATTTAGAAAATACAAGTCGGTAGTTCGAGGTTATGTTAGGTACCGGTAAATTAAAATCAAAACTTTTCTGTACTTACGGAAATAGATCGCCTGTTTTCAATGTTGAGTATATGAATAAACACGTATAATAAAATAATTTTACCTATTATAGGAGAAACATTATGTATTTACGTGAAATAACATTGAACAATACGGTCAGCTGATTCGTCACTTTTTAGCTTATTTTTACACTAATATACACAAAATTCTTTGAAATTATTATTTTTGCACTACTATTGTGATGATATTGGAGTTATCTGATGTAATTTGTATTTATTTCACTAATAAATTTATAGGAGCTAAAATTTTTCTATAT
Organism: Nudaria mundana; assembly: GCA_963556515.1. Taxonomy (NCBI): domain Eukaryota; kingdom Metazoa; phylum Arthropoda; class Insecta; order Lepidoptera; family Erebidae; genus Nudaria; species Nudaria mundana. Next base: position 15,451,018 of record OY748310.1, on the reverse strand, counting down.
CATAAACAAAAAAGCAGAAGGTCGTCAAAAATACACAATATTTCGTCGACATGGATTTAAACCTCAATCTATTCTTTCAATCTCATATCTTAAAAACTTCACGTTCAAACAAATTAATTTTAATCTCTCTAAAAAGTATTACTATAGTGTATCCAAGACAATTTTTGAGAGTTTCGTAGCTTAAAGTTATCGTTACAACCTTACATCACGTAACCATTTTATCGGAGGGGCGATATAATAAAAAATACCATAATTCTTAGAACATTCACCAAACGGTCTGACATTCTACATTTTTATGTAAATGATCCGCGTACAATGACGATAACCGAAGAGCGGTGGAGCTATGTACCTACTTTTGTTCTCAAGCACGTTTTTGTATATCTGGAAAAGATTCAAAATGTCTAGATTCTAGATGCTATGCATACATATGTATCTAGCCAAGTGTGGCTTCGTTCTATAAATGCAACACAAGGATAGCACATACAAATATTTTATGATTTAATCAACATCTATGTTTCCTCGGTCCTGGGGTCCTCGATTCAACAGATTCTGAAAGTCTTATGACATCGGGGCAGTAAGAAGTTAATTCATCTTATTAGTGTATAAATATAAAACCTGCCAAGTGCCTGTCGTGCCATGCACAATATAAGGTTCCGTAGTTACCCATTATAGGCTCTAACCATACTGATTTTTTTAGATTTTGAGGGGGGGACGCTCGTTTTAAGAAAAAAAACGCGCTTTCAAGTTGAATATCTCGCAAACCTTAATCAAAAATTTGTCTTAGCAAGCTCCAAATATTTTCAATAAGACCTATCTAATGATACATACATAAATCACGCCTGTGAAGGGGGACCTACACAACCCATGTGCGATAACAAAGTTCTCTAGATAAATAAGTCGGATTTTGTTTTAGGGCTCCAAATACCCATAACGCCATAACAGTGTTCGTATGACAACTGGGACCGACGTGACGGTTTAACTTGGTCTCCTAGACACGGAGCCCATCCTAAGACCGGCCTGGTTATATGTTGCTTAACATTACTACCAGGTCACGAGCCCCTCGCCAGCAACATTATACATTATCGTATTATCTTAATTACCACATATTCCAAAATTATGTTTAAAATTTCTTCCATTTACTTCAACTTCACTTCACATAAACTTAACCACGTCTTTATCCCCAAAGGAGTAGACAGAGGCGTTCATTACGCCCACATTTTGCCAGTTACTTTAGTCCCACATAACATAGGACAAGCTAATTTCTGGGCCCCATAAGTATTTTTGCTAGAACCTCGTTTGTCTTACCCTAGAGATGTCAATAAAGCCCCCAGTACCCACAATCTACACTTCATGCAAATGCAACTAAACAATGCTCCAACACGTACAAAGTTGTCTCACATTTCATCTCAACAATGTTTGTAAGACGAGTAGCTCAGTTAATTAACCCACCGCTGCCAATCTGCATACAGTATTGTTTAGTAGATTACCTACATTTAATTAATAACAAACTGGTTTATTTAAGTCAACATTAACTATTTGAGCTGTGGAATTGTGGGGGTTCTTTGCCATGTTTGATAGTTACTCAAAGTCACGTGTGTGCATCACACGTGACTTGCATTCTCAGTCGTCCCGGGTACCAAACAAAGATCCACTGGACGCCGGCGTACTTTGGCTAACTATACGGCCGGCATTTCCATAAGTATTTAAATAATCAACACGAAGGACAGTAGAAGACGCTTTCTAATATCATAAATTGTTCAAGACCTGCCGTAAATATACACACATAAAATAATATACAGACAATAATACCATATGAAGTTACCAGTTTTGTACACGACTGTACTCCATACAAATGTAGGGCAAACATAAACTTTTTTTTTTCAAATTAAAGTAGCTCAAATTTATTGTAGTTCATACGACTATTTCACGACAATTTTTGGCATAAACTTTAAACCGAAAATCGCAGGCGTTCCGGAGAAAGTTGAAGTTTTCAAATAGTCAAGCCATAATCCTCGGGGCGGGGCCCCAAGAGATTAGACTACGTCCTCGCCGTCCGCCCTGGACCCCAACTTGACCACGGTAACGCAGTGGCAAGTTGGGTGACCGAACGTCGAAATCGAAACTTGAGTGGCCAACACAGAAGGAATTGTGCTTACTATGAAGCCTGAAGAGACCCCCGGTCCTGACACTGCCCTTCCCCGGGCAGTCTCAGCCGACGACATATTGCGCGTACAACGGACTTCGATGCCTTTTGATTTGGGGGCTCGCGTCGCGCCGCCTAGTTGCAGCGCGACGTCGACGCCCCAAGGAAATGTTGCTGCTGGGACTGACGATGGGTCAGCTCCCAGTAGTGTGAGGGGTAAGGGCCCTTCTTCTTCGCAGAAGAGGACCCTCGAGAAGGGGGGGCTGCCGCGCGACCGGAGCACTAGTTGCTCTGGGTGGGGGTCCCTCCTCTCCAGCGATTCGGAGGAGGAGGTGCCGGTGAAGACGGTGCGCACGCGTCTCGACGCCTACAGAAAGCGCCCGCCAACACCACCCCCGTCATCTGTGCCGTCCCTGCGCAGCCGCAGGGATATCGGTGTGCCGCCCGCGCGGGAGATAATGAGTATTTTCTCCCGCATGAACGCGGCCATGCGGGGGAGTAAAAACATGTCGGGGAGGAAGAAGATTGTGGCTTCACTGGTGGATGAAGCCCAATCCTCCCTCGACAAGCTCCTCGAGCGGAGCGTCACAGAGGAGGAGGCGAAGCTCCGCAAGCAGGTTGCGAGCCTGGAGGTGGAGCTCACTGCCTCCCGAAAGGAGATGGAAGATCTCCGTCGGGAGGTCGCTGAGCTGACCGAAGCGGTCAAGGCACCTCCAGGTCCCATGCCGCCTCCTCCTCTGACGGCTGGACCAGCGCCGAAGACGGCGCCTAGGACCGCGCCCACCATGGCGCCCGGCTCGCCGCCGAAGCCTGTACCGACTACGGTGCAGGTCCTGACGGCGATCGAGAGGCGCCTCGCGGTCCTGGAGGACCGGGCGTACCGCCCTCCGCTAGCGCGTCCTGCGTTTTCATACGCGGCGGCTGTCGGCGGTGCTCCCGCTCCGGGTCCAAGCGGCACACCCGCTGTCCGCCGCCCCGCTCCGCCCCCGTCCGCTTCAGCGAACCGGATGCCGGCCGAGACCGCGGCCCAGGCGCGGAAGGCCAAGGGGCGCGGTAAGAAGAGTGGCACCCCTGCCGCCTCGTCTTCCTCTAACGTCGCTCCCGTTGCTTCCTTACATCCCTCCAGACGGGAGGGATGGGAAGTAGTGGGAGCCAAGAAGAGGAAGACGAAGGCTGCCAAGAAAGCGGCCAAAGCCGCCGCGGCGAAGGCGCCGAAGAGGCCCCGCCCCCCTCGCTCCACCGCCGTCGTCCTGACGGTGACGACGGTAGGTGTGGAGAAAGGGGTGGGGTACGCCGACGTACTGAGGACCGTGAAGTCCTCAGTCAACCTCTCGGCCCTCGAAATACAAGGGGGGCTCCGGTGCAAGACGACACGCACCGGGGCTCGCCTCCTCGAGGTCTCCGGCGCCTCCAGCGGCCCTAAAGCTGACGCCCTAGCGGCTCAGCTTAGGGTCGCGCTGGACGAAGAAGCCGTCCGCGTCACCAGACCCACCAAATGCGCCGCATTGCGCATCACGGGTCTGGATGACGCGGCCACGACGGAGGAAGTTGTCTCCGCCGTCGTGGAGGCGGGCGGCTGCCCCCGTGACCAGGTGAAGGCTTCAGATATCTCCTTCGGCTCCACTGGTCACGGGATGACAGTCGTCCAGTGCCCCGTCGCGGCGGCACTGAAAGTGGCGGACGGACGAAGCCTCCTCGTAGGGGGCTTCCTAAAGGCGCAGGTGCACCTCCTTCGTGCCCGGGAAACCAGATGTTTCCGGTGCATGGTGGTGGGGCACGTCGGAGTGCAGTGTACAGCGGAAGTCACCGTGGGCGATCGGTGCTTCCGCTGCAGCCGGCCCGGTCACAAGGCAAGTGCCTGTGACGCCCCGCCTCGCTGCTTTAGATGCGAGGCGGAGGGCAAGACCGCGGATCACCGGGTCGGCAGCACAACCTGCGCCGCCTCGAAGCCAAAACCTCGTCCGTCCGCTGAGAGCGGTGGGGGTGCCGCCCTTGCGCGGCCAGTTGCTTCGCGGCGGGATGCGGTTATGGACGTCAATTAATGTCTGACGCCCGTATCCGTATCCTGCAAGTGAATTTGAACCACTGCCGTGCTGCTCAGGATCTTCTGTACCAGAGCATCCGGCAGTGGTCCATAAACTTGGCCGTGGTCGCCGAGCCGTACTACGTCCACCCGGGAAGCCCGGTGGACGAGGACGGCTCGGCCTGTTGTATCTTTGGGGGGTCCGCCGCAGACAACTCGCGCCTTGTGATCATTGCAAGGGGCCGCGGGTGTGTTGCGGCGGACTATGATGGGTTGGCAGTCGTGGCCACCTACATCTCGCCGAACATTGACGAGTCTCAGTTTGAGCTATGGCTCACTGAGCTCGACGTCGTCTTCGCTGCGTGCCGTCCTCGCCCTGTCCTGCTCCTGGGAGACTTCAACGCCTGGAGTGAGGCGTGGGGCTCCCGGGAAACCAGGGACAAGGGGAGGCTTCTTGAGGACTGGACCAGAACACGTGGTCTGGAGGTCCTCAACCGGGGGAATGTCGCCACCTTTTGGCGGCGGGGGGGGGAATCGATCGTGGACGTAACGTTCGCATCCCCTGACCTCGCCGCCCGTATTACAGGCTGGCGCGTGGAGGAGGGTGAGGAGACGCACTCGGATCATCGGTACATCCGGTTCGATGTCGTCCCCCCACCTGACCTCCCACAGCCGGTGGCAAATCCCCCGGATCCGCGTTGGGCACTTCACCATCTGGATCGGGAGGCTCTCCTGGAGGCATCCATCGTGCAGGCCTGGATTCCAGCGCCGGACCGGCCTGCCGATGTGGATGCCGAGGCGGAGTGGTTCAGGAGAGCCATGTCGCAAATCTGTGATGCGGCGATGCCTAGGGTTACACCCAGACCGGCCAGGAAGCAGGTGTACTGGTGGTCGCCGGAGATTGCAGAGCTGCGCGCAGCATGCATCTCCGCCCGCCGCCGGTACACCAGGTTTCGCCGGAGGCGTCGCCGCCCAGACGACGCGGCAGCCCGAGAGGCGGAGCTTTTTCAGGCATACAGGGAGGCTAAAGGTAATCTCCAGGAGACGATAAAGCGGGCCAAGACGGCGGCCCGCGAGGAGCTCCTGGAGACCCTGCAGCAGAACCCATGGGGGCGCCCGTACCTACAGGTCAGGGAGAAACTCCGACCTAGGGCGCCCCCACTGACCCAGAGTCTCCAGCCGCAGCAGCTGGAGCGGGTCATGGGCTCCCTGTTTCCGACGAGCGCGGAGGAGCACGTCCCTCCGCGCATGGCTCCGTCTCTGCCCGACGCGGATAGCACCAGCGAAGACGACGTACCCGAAGTCAGGGTGGGGGAGCTAGGTGCGGCAGTACTCCGGCTTAAACGCCGGAAAATCACTGCCCCCGGACCCGACGGCATTCCTGGCCGTGCATGGGTCCTGGCCCTCGAAGAACTCGGGCCTCGACTGATGGGGCTCTTTAGCGCATGCCTCGAAAGGGGCCAGTTTCCCAAGGTGTGGAGGACGGGGAAACTGGTCCTGATCCGTAAGGCGGGGCGGCCGGTGGACTCACCGTCCGGATACCGGCCGATCGTGTTGCTCGACGAGGTGTGTAAGCTCTTTGAGCGCATTATCGCGGAACGCCTCGTCGAGCATCTCACGAGTGTGGGGCCAGACCTGGCGGATAACCAGTTCGGTTTCCGTCGGGGACGCTCCACCGTGAGCGCGATCATGCGCGTGAAGAGCCTGACGGAGGAAGCAGTCTCGCAGGGCAAGGTGGTGGTGGCGGTGTCTCTTGACATCGCCAACGCGTTCAACACCTTGCCATGGAGCTGCGTTAGGGAGGCGCTCGTGTATCACGAAACGCCTCTCTACCTCCGTCGTATTGTCGGGGCCTATCTCTCGGAGAGGGCCATAGCTTTCCCCAGCTGGCTCGGGCCAGCTCGGCGAGATGTGTCGTGCGGTGTTCCGCAGGGGTCGGTCCTGGGGCCGCTTCTGTGGAACATCGGCTACGACTGGGTGCTGCGGGGTGCGTTGCCTAGGGGTGTCGGCGTAACGTGCTACGCCGACGATACCCTCGTCACGGCGCGGGGTGCAACGTACCAGGAGGCAGCACTCAAGGTCACGACGGGTGTTGCTCGAGTCGTGGGTCGGATACGGCAGCTGGGACTGGAGGTGGCCTTGCACAAGTCCGAGGTTCTGTGTTTTCACAGACCTCGGAACGGTCCACCAGAAGGTTCCAGCATAAATGTGGGAGGCGTTAGCATCGGCATCAAGCCCTCGATGAAGTACCTAGGGATCGTACTTGATAGCCGATGGAACTTCGGACCACATTTCCGAAGTTTGGTCCCCAAGGTGACGCAGGCATCGGTCGCGCTTTCGCGACTGATGCCCAACCTAAAGGGACCCAACGCCTCCTGCAGGAGACTGTACCTGGGGATCGTGCGGAGTATGGCCCTATACGGGGCTCCCGTATGGGCGGATAGGTTGGCGGTCAAGGGGAACGTGACTCTGTTAAACAGACCACTTAGAACCTTGGCCGTCAGAACCGTACGGGGGTACCGCACGATCTCCGGAGAGGCTGCATGTCTCCTAGCCGGGACCCCTCCATGGGACCTGGAAGCGAGAGCCCTTGCGTCATTGTTCCAATGGCGCAAGGAGGCGCTGGAGCGGGACCACAGGCCTGCGTCTCGAGAAATCGAGGACCAGCGGTCCCAACTCCGCCAGGATCTCATGGAGTCATGGAGGGTGCGACTTGAGCAACCCAAGGGGGGTACCATCTTCATCGCGGCGGTGAGACCGATCATGGACGATTGGCTGCAGAGGCAGCATGGTGACCTCACGTACCGTGCGACGCAGATGGTTGCCGGGCATGGATGCTTCGGTAGCTATCTGTTTCGCATGCATCGTGAGGTCACACCCCGGTGTCAACACTGCGAGGTTTCCGACGACGACACCGCACTCCACACGTTGGTGGAGTGCTCAGCGTGGGCGAGTCAGCGCCGGGACCTCGTAGTGGGTCTGGGCGTGGATACCCTCTCGCTGGGGACCATGCTTCAAGCCATGGTATCCAGCGGGAGTAGGTGGAACGCGGCCGTGTCCTTCTGCGAGCAAGTCATGCTCGCGAAGGAGGCGGCCGGGAGGGAGAGGGAGCGTACCCTCCCCGCCGAGTTCCGTAGTCGGCGGCCAGGCCGCCCCAGACTACGCGACTACGCCCAAGACTATCGTCCTCCATGATCGGGGCCTGAGGACGGCGGGATCGCCACCCACCGTCCTTACAGAAGCAGGCTAGAAGGGTTGCGTGCTGCGGGGCCTTTGCCCCATAGCACGCAACCAGATTCACTCACTGACGCGGGATAAAACCCGACCCCAATGACGCGGGATTCTCGTCCCGACCAAACACCCGCAGAGACCACAGGGGTGGTCAAAGTCCGCCGGGCGCCACTGGACATACCCTCTGCTAGTAACCAGGGACGCCCGGCAACGGACGTTAGAGCGGCCGCGGCCTTGGGCCGCGGAATTAAAAAAAAAAAAAAAAAAAAAAAAAAAAGCCATAATCCTCATCAGGTTACCTTTATATCTCTGGAACCTTTTAAGGACTATTTCTGAGATTTGGCATGTCGTTACGACTATTTCATGACTATTTTTTGGAACCTAAACCAATTCGATAGGCTTTACCGTTTGCTTGCACCAGAGATGAGGATTACAGCTTGACGTTCAAGCCATAACCCTCACTAACTTATAGCTATAACGCCGAAACTATAATACGACAATTTTTTTTACATGTACGACTATTTATGACTATTTCACGGCTATTTTTTAACGTTGTCAAAATTCGTTTTCATTGAGATTTCAAATATGAGGATTACAGCTTGAAGCATACGTAATTCAAGAGGTTAGTGTAAATTTACAAACGGCTGCAGCGTCGCCAGTTTCTTTTTCTTTTATTTTTTTTATAAAGAGCTGTTTCTAAGAACTTTTCTTATAACTAAGTAGAAATTTATAGTATAGTTTTCATATGTAGTTTATTTATTAAAATTCATGTGTAATATTTGGCACCAATATTTATGCAACTTAACGCTTGTCTCTCTAAATACCTGTCCATCCTAAGGTTGCCTGTAAGATATTGCGTTTAGCTATAAGGCCGCCCTTTGTACATGCTGTATCTTTTGTATTCTATGATTTTTAATTGGTGTACAATCAAGTTTATTCTAATCTAATCTAATCTAATCTAAATTTAATTTTGTTAAATCATCGCGATAAGAGCGATAAGGGAGGCTCGTGGCCTAGTCGTTACCGACTATGACAACACATTGCAGCAAAGTGAAAGGTCATGACCTTTCACTTTGCTGCGTTTAGTTTAAAGAAATAAAACTTTTTTTTTCTAAATTACGTGTGATAACTTGCATTGCATAAACACTATAATAATACCTCTATAAACTCCAAGTTAAATAAAAAAATACAATAGACACAGCAGAACTATAAGCATTCTCCATCGTACTTCAACGTTACACTGAGGCAGGATAGTCTGAAAAACAAAAGTTTGAATGATAACATAACCGGGCCGGAGAATGATGGTACAGTAGAGAAATAATTGAATACTATTAAACAATGTAATAAAATTTTAAGCTCGGTGCAGTCTAAAAACCAAAAAAGCATTTTTTACAGCTTACGAAACGAATATCTCGAAGAGAATAGTTATTGAAAGCTTGCCGACTGATTCTTGAACTAAGATTCTAAAAAAAAATATTTAATTGCAAAAAGTCATCAGTCACCAAATCCTGGTTTGAACGCAATTTCACATAATTTCACGAACTTCTGTTGAACCAAGATGATAAACGGTTTTCAAACGTTTATAACTTCGGAAGGCAGCTGGAGATACTTACATACAGTGGTTGTCATACGTCACACCGTCGTGCCCACAGACGGGTTGATACCCAGTAGAGCAGTAACATCTATCGTTGTATTTAGTGGCTTTGCACTCGCCCATGTATTCCAACTGCACACCAGCACAGGCGAGACTGCAAACAAAAGGTTATAAAAGGTGTTCTTTACATTCTGCAGGTAGAATAACTAGATTAATAAGCGAGTTAGAATGATAACAGTTCGATGTAGGATAGTATTGAGACTACCACTATGGTTCTTCTGCTGAACGAGCCTGGAACGCCCGCACGTATTTCCTCCCTCATACAACCCTGGAATTTTTAAGGGAAGCGTCACATTATTGCGCTGACTTGTGTTCTATTAAAGTGACTCCAAATCACTAGACGTCGCCTTGCCTTTCCATCAGACGAGTGACGTGACTTTGGCGACTCCGAAAAAAAGGAAACAATATTTAAGTACATGCGGAAAGCGACGAGACACTGACAGGACGGTGACTTGACAAAGTGGAACAGCGAACGTTATTTGAAGTAAACGTAGCCCTGAATGGAGTTCAGCAGCATTGTATATACATATACAATGCTGCTCTAGGTCAAGTTCCAAGTGAGGTAAAATACTAACGTGCAAACATTGGGGTATGTACTTCCATCGACGCCGCACGCAGGGTCGTAGTTGACTGGGCAATTGCAGTTATTGGGATCAGTAATTGTATTGCAGGGGCCTTTGTAGTCAAGCTGATCGCCGTCACATACCATGCTGAAAAAATATACATATGTATTATTAATTATTATTAAAAAGTAACTAAAATCCTCGTTAGTTGTGCAAACATCTCATAGTTAACCTTTATAGCGAGGGAATTTCGAGCACGAAAAAAGTTCCCGATAAGCTCGTCACCTTATTATACTTAGGATCAACAACGTTACTTGCGATAAGTGGGCGTAAACATGCTTCTGTCTACCCTTCGAGGAAACAGGAATGATTTTATGTTTAAGTGGTGGAACTTGTCAAACAATTGAACAAAACTTTTAATTTTACGTCACCGTCAGAGATAGAGAGTAACAAAAAGTATAATTTCAATACGCTGAACTGGACATTATAAACTAACAGGATTATATAAACTACCGTGTACCTTATAAGTAGTTGAGTTTCCAATATTTTCAAGTGTTTCAAGTGCCATGATCGCGGAAGAACTGTCGTACATCGTAAAATAGTTTGTAGAGTAAAGGTTGATTAACACATATCAGTAAAGCATCCGTCACAGGTCCGTGATCAGTGATTTATAAGTGTAAAATATTCTTTCATACCATTCGTATTTGACACTGACACTGAAATGTTCATAGAAAATGTATGAAATAATATTTTGCACTGATACTGAACTGTGCCGACCGGAACTGAGCCTTTACTAATCTATTTTGACGCATATCTCCACAACTAATTGTCCACACTATTACCTCAAACTTGATCCCGACACAATTTGACTTGGACTTGACTAGGAAATTAACTACAAAGCAAAACTTACAAGCAAGTGTTAGTGTAAGCGGTTCCAGCCACGCTGCACACGGGACGGTAGATATTCGGACATTGACAGCGCTTGTGCCTCGCAGTTGTCCCTTTGATACACTCTCCGTGGTAGTCTACCATGATGTTTGCACACTCTGCACTGAAACCGAAGCCATACATGTCAATCTACTAGTTATCTGATGCTCGGACTGCAGAGATTCTATTTAGTGATAGGTATAACCATTATCCTAGCTGTTGGAATGTTGGTTTGAATTACAGAGTGGTTATGGATTTTCTATAGTGACCGGCAAAGTATGGGCATGTAATGCACCTCTGACTACCCCTTCAGGTATATAGGCGTGACAGTATATGGTAGTTTGTATTCTGCTTAGTTTAAAAGATAGATGGCGTTATGTGTACCTAATTATTATAACATTTTATTTTGTTTATTTACCCAGCGAGCGAAGCCTCTTCATTCCAAGATTGAACAATTTTGCTTTCGTCCGTCTGTCCGTCTGTACGTGTGTTCCGAGCTAGCAGCCACAGTTTTTATCCGACCTTCACAAAACTTGGCACAAGTTTTCCTTGATTTAATACTATTTTTCACCGTGGCCTTTTTGGATTGGGGGGAAATTGGGAGGAAAAAGGTCAAAATGTTTTTACTGTTCGCGAGGTTTACTGTTCGATCATAGGGCGACAATTAGTTTAGTAGTCTTCACAATGCTAATCGATCTGTCTGTCCCACACATTCTAGTTTATGTCATACATTTCATTTCCTGTGGCACACAGTGGAACTATCAATCTTCATGGATGAAGTGTTATGCCAGAGTCTGTCGTCTGTATGTTACCCGTCTAACCTTAACGCGAGCTCAATGTAATTAACACGAAACAATATAACACTGTCATAAATCTTGTTCATGAATCACATTAAAATCCGGTGCATAGTATGAAAGGTATTAACACGAACAGACAGCGATTTTGCATGCTTTACATTATCATCCACTGAGCCTTTTCCCAACGCAGTTGTGGTCGGTTTTCCAGTCTAACTGCAAAGTGGTGAGCATCAATATTTTTCGTTCGTTAAGCGACGTCCATCTGACCTCCAGAACCAATTGGCATTATCGTATGCTTTAGATAAAAAATAAACTATATTTATAAGCAAATCCTTCAACCAATCATGACGGAGGATAGTTGAAGTACTTTAAATTTTCATGGGTGCTATAAATTCAGTTCATTTACATGCAGTGCACCTGCTGGGACAAGTATGAGGCTGACAAATACATCAAAATTATGAATGAGATTTTGTATTTTTAAGCAAATACTCACATTCTAATTAAGGAAGCTTCCTAACTTTTTAACAAATGATAATACTCGTACTATACGAATCACAAAAACGATTTAATTGGGATGGATGAAACTTATTTCCTTTTTAGGAGGAACGCTTATGCCATTGTGGTGTCTTAGTCTGTTGGTAGAAGCTTTCCTCCTGGAATTGGAATAGCCGTGGCTCAAGTCCACCTTAAGACTATCGATTATGCGATTCATATTATATCAACGAAACGGCAATTATACCTAATTACGAGGTACCATAAAGTTATTGGCAAAATGTGGTTGTAAGTATTTGGCAAAATGTGACCCGTTAAGTATAAAGATGTGGTTTGTTATTGTGTCTATAGAAGTATTCATACTTACAAGCAGTCGTTGACGTGTGTCTCTTTGTCTTTGCCACAAACAGGGTCGTATGTATTGGGACATCTGCAATGTTCTACAAGACGCTGTGCCGCCACGTCAGAGCACTCGCCGTGGTAACCTAGCACTTTGCCATCGCAGAACAATCTGAAAATCAATTGAGTAGTTTATATGAACTCAGAGAAGCAAGTTCACTCTTTTTTTTTTTTTAATTCCTATGTGACCATGGCGCTTGCAATAGTGCCGAAATATCGGAAACTCGACAACAAAATAATACATGGTAAATATCCCGAATATATTTCCAAAGTTTATAAGTTCACTCTTTTTCTAAAATTATAAATAGGTTCTGGATACGGGAGCCCACATGGAAGAAAGGCGTTGACAAAATCATGAAGGTCCAATTCATCATGAATCCATTAATTATGTAATTAAGTAGTTATCAGTCTAAAAGATGAAGCGATTTGTGTCAAGTGATATTTGAATGGAGAAGATAATATCCATTTTAGTGAAAGGTTTTTGGTCAGTTGACTTGCTATTCTAAATTACCATCTGTATTAAACTATTATGGAATAACTGTAGTGCTGAGACCGACTAGCGTCTATCCGGACCAAATTATACAACCTATGCGAACTCCGTGATTCGTTGGCTAACTTACTGTAGGATCTTCAAATTTGGACCCCACCTCAAATATGATCTTTATGACCTTTTTGTACGGTTTGGACCTTCAAACTTGTATTTATATTTTAGTCACCATTGGACCCTCTAACAAACCTCGTGATCCTTAGGACCTCATTTTCACATGTTCTTTTGGTCCTTTCAACGCCAAGACATGAAACTTTGTTACGTAAACAAAATGCAACCTCGGCAATAAACCAGTGAGCTCATAAATGGTTTACAATATACTTACTCGCAGGTATTAGCGAAAGTGGCTCCATCTACTGAGCACACAGGGTGATTAACATTTGGACAAGCGCAAAAACTATCTGAGCGGCACCACCCCACTAGCCACAGGAATACTGATGAAACTGAAGAAAAACACGAGAATAGTAGAATAACATTACTATTATATTATATACATTCTATTGACATTTGTTTTGATTTATTAAAAAGGAAAAATAATTTATGTAAATAAATTATTTTTCCTTTTTATTAAAAGAAATAAAATTAACATTAGCAGAAAATACTATTTACACTTATTAAAACTATACTATACACAGTAAAATCTACACTATATACAGGCGTCAAAGAACTCCTCCGCCTCATCGCCGACTGGCAATGTTCCCAGAAAGCTGGCAGCATTGCCACGTTGTATAGCAATGCTTATTCTTCGTGCCAAATAGTATCCAGCCTTCTGGTCTTGAGAAGAGTAAATCATAAGTTTCGAGATGGTTTTAAAAAGTCCGCAAGCGCTCGAACCCAAGGTCCCAGCGTCTCTACCCTAAACGGCTCAAATATGTGGTCTCCTGCTAGTCTATTTACTATTCACAGGTGCTAAAGGGCTAAGGGCCCTACTAACGGTCTGCTGATAGAGACGTGATTTGTGTCTGTCTGTCTGTCTGTCTGTCTGTGTTATTTCTACAGAAATATTATTTTTATTAAGTAACTTAATCGAATAAGTCTGCTATTAAAAGGTATACATATGAAAGTCATCACCCTCCACTGAGCCTTTTCCCAACTTAATTGGGGTAGACTTTCCAGGCATTTTATGTCAAAGTATAAGTACATAATTATTATGTTAATTGTAAGTTATGTTAGGAGGTACGTGCTGGAAATCCTGGTGCGTAACTGAGATGCCCGACAATGGACGTAGGAGCAGCCTTAAAAAAATGCTATGACCCATAGTCTAAGGAACTTAGCTTTTTTTGCGTTTTGAACTACAACCAAGCCCGCTAATGGGCGTTTTCGCATTGCACGATATCGTCACGATAATTTAAATTTACTGCTGCTACTTACGATATTGTCACGATTTTATAGACGATATCGTGTGTCGGTATCGTACAATGTGAAAACGCCCAATAAGTAGAACGTGATTGAGAAAGAAATATCCTTGAGATTTATAAAATTATAATGTGTATTTCAAAAAAGTACTTGCCCGTAGTAATATCCATTGGTAATGCAATCAGAAACTGTTAGATGATTGTAATCTCCGTTCTTTTATATCATAGAGCGGATCAATAGTTTCCTAAATCAATGAACAATTGACACGAGCGGAAATAAACATACGAATAGTTTAATAATGGATAATAAGGTAGTGTTTTTAAATATTTATCTGAAATTAGTGATGGATGGCCGGAAAAATATATAATCGTTTTAGATTGTTTTCCTTTATTTTAGTGAGATTTTTCTGTAAGACATGTTTGTAAAAAAAATCAGATTTATTTTTTTAGAAAAAATTACTAAAATTCGTAAATACTAGCTAACAGTGCTCGTGTTTGGAATGGGTTCAAGTCAGTGACCGGGGATCAAACTCCAGTATAATCAAAACGCAAGACCAACGCCTTACCTATCAAATTAAGGGGGCTTCACATGTTATGTATTTGGTAATAATTTGATAGTAAAATACTTGCAAATTGCCTATACGGCCTATACGTTGTATACCGCCGTATACAACGTATGGGCCATAACGTATACACGCACACACACACACACACACACACACACACATACATACATAACTAGGTACATAATTATAATCACGCCTATTTAAGTAATAAATATGTTAGGACAATTCACACAACGCCACCTAGTCTCAAACTAAGCAGAGCTTGTGATATGAGTACTAGATAAACTGATATAAATACTTATATACATTTATTTTTTGTAAATACATACATATTATACATAGGAAACATCCAGACTTCGGTACAAACGTATCTGTCTTCCCCCGAGACTCCGGCGTCGAAAGTGGATGCACTACCGATCACGCCACCAGGGCAGTCAAAGTTTCGCTCGTAATCTACGTATCGCCAGTAACTCTATTGGTTTCATGTAATATATGGTGAGCATATTGTTGCTTAACGGGAACCTTTATATTAGTCAGAGCCCGGTCTGATGATCGGCAGGTGCACCAGTCGCCGGTGAGTTTGACTTGGGACTCTAAGATCTTGGTGAGTCCTCTTTACACCCACCTCTTAATCTGCAAAAGTTTTATTTTTTGTCACATAAAGGGCAGTGCCTAGAGGAGTTTTTTGCCAACTCTATGACAAATCATACATACAGACAGACATACATACATGACGCCTATTTCCCAAAGGTGTAGGCATAGGTGTGTTCAACACCACAAATTATATATACGAAGGTTAAATAAATACAATACCTAATTCAAATAAAACAATATAATTTGTCGTATATTCGTATAATGTATTATTTTCTGACAGTGAAATTTACACTCTAAGTATGTTAGTTAGTTTTTGCGGCCAAACATTTGGTTGGAATAAGTCTCTTAACCCACTGTCGTATCCCGGCGTAAATTGACCATTTCTGGAATCTAATTCGTTACCTAACCCAAATTGTCTGTAATGAGACCCGATTAGATCATAATCTAAGCCAACTGGTCTATGTCCAGACCGAATGTGATCATAAACTGCTCCATGTCCATATCCAGATTCAATTTGACAAGAACTTAACCCAGTTGGTATATATCCAGATCCGATTTGGTTATGCCCATATTGGTGTCTCGAAGTATAATATGGATTTCGGCAATAACCCATATGTGCTATCTTGGCACCCTGACACGATGAGCTGGCAGAAAAAGAAACAATTTTTAACAAAAGTAAAAAAAAAAATAGGTATTGGTAACATTACATCAATTCTTTATCAGAGGTCAAAGATGTATACGCATTATATCTATGAATGGATAAATAAATAAAATAAGGGTTAGAAAATAGTTAATAATAGGTAATAACAATGGAAAAGTGAATGTGTTTTGGTGCAATATACGAGTATGTAGCAGATTCCACCAAGTGCCGTCAATCGGCAGTATAAATAGTTAGAAAATAGTTGGAAATAGGTGTAGAATCTGTACCTAAAGAATCAGTAGTTTCACTGAATCTGGGTCAGTTATCAAAATAATGGTTCATAAAAAATATTATTTTCATTCTTATGTCCATGGTACTGAAAAGAGTTTCTTGCGTTTTTGGCACGAAGAAGTCATAATTCAGTCCGGATCAACTGCTAATTAGGTGCATAAATTTAATTTGGCTAATTAGTTAGGTATGTAAAACTATGAAATATAGTACCGTTCCACTCGCAACGCATACCTGCTTGTTCTATAGTGGTCATATTAATTTTTAATAAGTTCTATCTAAAATTGGTTGCATAGTCGAGTTTTTCATGTACCTACATGTTTGTCCAGAAACTAAAAAGTACAACTAATATGGCAAAATATGATCAAAAGTTTTCGTATATTTTGTATCAGCAGTTGGCGCAAAAACTATCGAAGTTTACTCAAGAGGAAAACAGATATGATACGTAATGATTACTACATACCTACTCGACTCCCAATAGGCATGTTCGTGAAACAGCTGACTCATCTATACCGCGATAAGACACTGTTATGATGTTTTTGGAAAATATAAAGTTACGAGTATTTAAGAGTTGAGCTAAGTTATTGAAATACTGTTTTGATACGGCTGAAGCGAATAGGATTGAAGCGACATCTTAAGGCGCACACTCATAGGTACAATTAAATAGTGATCGCAATATTAGAAGTCTTGGGCTAGTGGTGTCTTTGTCAATTGGTAAAACAAAAGGGAATAATCGCGCGGCGGTTCAAGCCCAGCCTAAGATTATAGTTTTTGCGCTTCATGTTGTAAAATTATTTGATTGGATACGGTTACTAATTGGTAAACTAGAAAGTCGGCCCCAATTAAGTCGGATAAAGGCTCACTGGATGATGATTACTTCAGATTATTATTTTAATAACTATAATGTACCTCTTGTTTCAAAGCTATGGCTCTTGGTCACTGAAGGATAAGAGCCTACTGTTTCAATGATAAAGCGCCAAGGACGGGTTTTTAATGAGTCAGTTTGTGGGCTCACTTTTACAAGTTAATAGTTGGCCCACAAGGGAGTGACAAGTAAGTAAATTTGGAGCTGTTGGAGAATGGGAGTCAGGGTTATGGATCCAGGCGCTCCCATCGCCCAACATCGGTACAATGCTGGACGACACTACCTTCCGCATTGCCACTAGCCTTCGGCTGGGTACACCTTGTGTATCCCCGCATCATTGCACCTGTGGAGTAGCCGTCGATAATCTGGGACACCATGGCCTTTCTTGTAGCAGAAGCGCAGGTCGTATACCTCGGCACGCCATTCTAAACGACATAATTCGTAGGGCTCTTTCCACCGCAGGTCTTCCGGCCGTACGCGAACCAAATGGTTTAGCACGAAGCGATGGAAAGAGACCGGACGGTATGTCGTTGCTACCGTGGAAGATGGGAAGGCCTTTGGTGTGGGACGCTACATGCGTTGACACCTTAGCACCTTCACACCTTCCAAGCACATCCGGATGTGCCGGCGCTGCTGCTGCATCGGCTGAAGGCTTTAAACGGCGTAAATATGCTAACCTAGCAGGTGATTACATATTTGAGCCGATTGGGGTTGAGACACTGGGGTCATGGAGTCCGAGTGCTCGCCGCCTTTATAGAGACATTGCTAAACGCTTAATCGATGCTTCTCAGGACCAGAAGACTGGCAAATTTTTTGGCCCAAAAAATAAGTATCGTCATCCAATGTGGCAACACAGCCAGCATTCTGGGAACCTTCCATTACGCGGAGAATTTTTTGAACGATATTTTGTAATGTAAATGTTTTTAGTGTATATAATTATCTTTCTTTGTAATTAATTATAATCATAATATTGACTACCGAAAATTATTTGTTTGTGCTCCTTAATCAGACATTGTAATTCAGTTGGATTTTATAATTTACTTGATTATGCGTGCTAATTTTGCATGCCAGTTGGCGGAAATATGGTGCAACTATGAACTATATAATACCTCTGTACTCACCTGTATTTCGCAAAAAATAAAGAATTGAAGAAAAAAAACAATTAAAATCTTGTCTTCATAATGTCTTTAAAATTAACAAGCTAATGTAAATATTTTTAGTATATAATTATGTTTATTTTGTATATTGTAATTCTTATTGTAAATAAATTATTTTAGTAAGTAAATACTTACTGGCAGCTGTTTGGATAACTGACGCCGTTAACTCCACAAACTGGTTGAGCATCCATTGTGCAGTGACCACAGCATTCTATCCACGACACTATAACCCCCAACAAAACCAAAAAGCAGAAAACTGAAAAGAAAATCAATAAGAATTCAAGCTTGTCCCAATTAGGAATCGGAATTGTTTCGAAATAATAAAATTTGAACAAACGACTTCAACCGTTTCTTTTTCAATATAAATTAATCAAATCCAAACACAACGTAACTGCTGTAAATCTATGATGAGTTCCCTCGACTGCCTTTCGGCTCCCTCATCAGATCGACTCCTAACCTTTATTAAATGGTAGTCCTTTATAATAGCTATCTAATGAACAATTAACAAACACATTAGTCGCCTTTACAATTTTTGCAGGTTCCCCTCTATTTTTCCGGGATCAGGTTATCAGATCCTGGTTTCCTAATAATGGGACCACGTTGGAAATATCTCGTTTTCAAAAAATCGTTTCATAAACTACGAAGTTATCCGCGAACAAACATAAAAAATACAATCGAATTGAGAAAACTCTTTTTTTAAGTCGATTAAATACAGGTTTTATAGGTATTCCATAGATTAATCTTACCGAGTTCTGAGGCGCATGCCAATCTCACCTTCAAGTGGTGCACCTGCTGAGTAACGGACCAGGCTCTGACAAACATTACAGTTCCTGATAAGCAGCAAAGTGGACCTCTGGCTACCCCTTCTGACAAACAATCGTAGGTGAAGGTAATATACTTACTGATATCAGACTTCATGATTCCAATCAGTCGTGACACTGAAACTTTGAAGTACGAACATTTTGTTTTATATAACTTCTTTAAACTGCTTCGTTAGTTATATTCTAATTAATAATTATAAATACTGAGATTTTATGTTTGTTTGTTTTACATGCAGGTCAGTACCAAACGGATATGTTAAAGTTTGGTATATGCAGGTACGGTTTAATTTCTGAAAGAGAGACGACTGCCTCGGTGGCGCAATACTATGCGACTGCCGTCCCTGAGATCCCAGGTTCAATTCCCGGGTCGAATCATTTTTTTTTGTGATCCACAAATGTTTGTTTCGGAGTTTGAGTATTTTCTGTGCATGTAATATTTTGTATGTATTTAGAAATATATGGTAATCGAAGTATGTTTATGGCATGAAGACTCGAAAGAAAATCAAGATAGACCTATAAGATGGTTTTAATCGGCAAACAAAATTCTCGTAAAAACGATAACGGGAAAGCAATACGAGTGAAACTGCGGGTATCCATTTATGAAATAGTACAGTAATTAAATATTTCTATAATTAACACAAGAAAACTCATTAACTTAATTATGAAAGTTACTCATAGTTAATTAATTATTTTTAATTAAGTTAATTTAATCAATTTTTGAGTTCAATTTGCGCTGGAATAGGTAGCTCTTGTTATTTAATAGATAATACGGACAAAGCGTCTGTAGTCGGATGGGTAAGGGTTTAATTGACCTGAGTCATAATAAGGTTGGCGTTTAAATGACGTGAGTTCGATCCCGGCCAACACAATAATGACATCAATCTACTCCGTACACTAGTTTTATTCTGAAAGGGTTACCGGGATTGCTGTGACTCCGTATATCGCTATTACTAGTATTCTTAAAAAATTGTGAGAGTCGTCAGAACATAAAAATAAAATAATAATTAAACAACGTAATATAAAATAGAAATGTAGAGCCGTTATATGTCCTGGACCCTTTAAGGCTTGGGCAAACCAAAAGCAGTGGCAGTGCGGCAGCAGTGCGTCTATGTTAGTAAATAATGTAGTTATATGAGGGATGACACACTGAACAAACGCGGGTCCGCTTTGTTCAGTGTGTCATCCCTCATATAACTACATTATTTACTAACTTCACGCACTGCTGCCGCACTGCTACCGCACTGCAACTGCTTTTGGTTTGCCCAAGCCTTTAACCAAAGGATTTCTTTTATATCTGATCGTCAAATTGACGCTACCCGCCTGATGGAAAGCCGCTGTGACGTCTGGCGGTTGTGGGCGAGTACGCAATACTTATATACTATTAAGAGTGGCCGTCAACTTGGCGATCCAGTGATGTGCCTCTTCACGCTCCACTTGAAGAACCCTGGGTTGTAAGTAGGAGGAAATACGTGCGCGGGCAGGGCGTTCCAGGCCTCGATCGTTCTACAGAACAACGATCTTTTGAAATGCACAGTTCTGGCAAAGATTCTATCTATAGTATACGGGATAGGCAAAGGGGCATTACACACCCATACCAGTAATGCCACCTTAATGACACCCATGCTAGTAATGCCACCTTAATGACACCCATGCTAGTAATGCCACCTTAATGACACCCATGCTAGTAATGCCACCTTAATGACACCCATGCCAGTAATGCCACCTTAATGACACCCATGCCAGTAATGCCACCTTAATGACACCCATGCCAGTAATGCCACCTTAATGACACCCATACCAGTAATGCCACCTTAATGACACCCATGCCAGTAATGCCACCTTAATGACACCCATGCCAGTAATGCCACCTTAATGACACCCATGCCAGTAATTCTATTGATCTCACGTAATAGGGGGAAGCCCATTGCCGTTACCGGGACTATAGAAAATCTATAACCTTTCTGTAATTCAAACCAAAATTCCAACAGCCAGGACTGATGTTACACATCACTAATAGAATCTCTGCAGTCCGAGCGAGAGAAAAAATACTACATACAATCGGAGGCTATCAGACGATAAATAAGTATGATATCAGAAGATGAGATCATATGCCCCATAATTGGTTAAATTGTGATGATAACACATCTACATATTGGCGAGGAGCCAAGGTAGTTGAACGTTAGCGTAGGTCAGGGACTACCCACTGTGCGGCAAGGCGTTCTTCACCGACTTCAAAAAAGGTGGAGATTCTCAATTCGACTGCACTTTTTAAAATGTCTGATACCTCATATCTTTCGACTGGATAAACCGATTTTGAATTATTTTTTTAAAGGAAGGCTACTGTGTGAGTTTCAGTTTGGTCCAATTCCGACTATTATTTGGTCTATATTCCGGTAATTTGAAGTTGATTTTTGTGTCAATGAAGAGGAGGTTCTCAATTCGACTGTATGTTTTTTTATGTTTGTTACCTCATATCTTTGGACTGGGTGAACCGAATTTGATTTTTTTTAAATGAAAGCTACTACTCCCCAAGTGGGTGGTCCCATTTTAATTTGGTCCCATTCCGACGATTATTTAATCCCATTTCGGTAATTTGAAGTCGGTTGTTGTGTACATATTTTCAAAATAATCAAATAAATAATATTTAATTCAAATTACTGTAATGGGACCAAATGATTGTCGGAATGGGATCAAATTGCAAAATTGGTTTAGCTACCCAGTCGAAAGGTAATATACATTACAAAACTACCGTAGAAATGAGAACTTCCTCCATTTTTGTAAGTCTGTTAAAAAAGAAAAGTCATCTGGTGTACCAGTCCTTAAGAAATGCGTAAACATGCACTTCTGCATATAAGTTTGTCATCTAACTCACCTCTGAGCTAGCAAGTGTAATGTCCCCTGCGAGATCTCATTGTCTAACATGTATTATTTAGCTTCTTTCTGAAGATTACTTTAATAGTATGTAATTTAGTGTAGCTATGAGACAAAGACCTCATTTGGCTTTGCGCCAATGACTTGATTGTAATCGATAGGAGACGCATATTTGATTAAGGTTATTAGTTACAGCTCTCTTGTTATATTAAGTGACCTTTTTTTTTACTCTTGTACAAATTGTGTTCTTACAAAATTTAGGAAAATATTAATAAAGTATAGAACTACATTTTTGAATAAAACTCACTTGTACACTATTCCACAAATATTTTTATTTTTTGGTAAACCGTGACCGGTTTCGCCTTATGGCACCATTATTAAACCTTTGCACCAGATGGTTTTCCACAAGTTTTACTACTTCAGCATATACATTCAAAATATTATATATAACCGGGATTAATGCAATACTCTAAAGGTGAAAACATTTTTGAAATCACACCAGCAACGTTTCAGTAATACAACTAAAATACATCTACCTATGATCTACTATTATACTATGATATTAGTGAAAGAATTTTCGAAATTGATTCACTAGATTTAGAGATACGCCGTGAGATTTCTTGCCAGATTCTTACTCACAGGCTCTACCTGCTGCTTTGCGAATCTAGCAATAAATGTACATGTGGAATCATTCTTTTTATTTTTAATTTTGAAATTTATAAATGTTTTATAACCCAAATGAAGAAAGTTTTTTGAATCTTTTGAACTTTCTACAACCATACAAGTATTCTTATAGTCTGTGATATAAAATAAAAAATAAAATAAAATAACGTTTATTATCTTTGAAATTTTCAGAAAATTATTTAGATTCGTCAGAAGTTGGTGTGACTCTACCGAGGGTTCCAAAATGCAACGAGACTGAGAAGAGCCCTCAAGAAACTCAGCTCGGCTTTTTTCAAAATATTTCATCTTAAATCTAATACAGAGTTATTTAGAAAGGAGCAATTCGTTACGTTGTTACAACCAGGCCGCCTTGTCATCTAAGAAATCATTAATACTATAATAAGCTTTATGGCACAATTTACTTTTTATTAGTTTTTTAAATTTATTGACAGATAAATTTGCTATTTCGGTTGGCAATGTATTGTACATTCGAATAAAGTTCCCCGCAAAAGAATTACTCACTTTATGAAGCCTAAATTTAGGAACAGCCAGTTTATCCTTATTTCTTAAGTTTAGATTATGATTATCACTATTTTTCACAAATATATATAGATATAGATTAGTAATTAGTATTAAAATTTGTATTAATAATGAATCTTCTGTTTCAGGTATGTGAAAATAAAACACTTCAGAGAGGTAGTGAGTATTCAAGGATAATAGGACCTATTTGTATTTCATTCAATTATAATATATTTGTTTTCTAAATATGGAACCTATTTCACAGATGTGTGTATAAAGGGTTATACACAAGGTCAACTTTTGGCCAGAGTTGGGGACCCGTTTTGTTATTTTATTGAGCTTGCGGCCATTCGCTTTAAATATCTTATAATACAAATGTAAAAAGGTTATAATATTGTCATTGAAAGAGCCTTATAAATAAATATGATTTCATTTTACTTGTGTTATCCAAATATAACAACAGAATATATCACTTTACAGGCAGTTAAAAAAATACTAGTTATCACGGCGAACTGTGTATCGCATCAAATATAAAAAAAAAAGAATATTTTAATATTTCATGCAAATGTATGTATTATTAATTATAATTGAAAAACACTATGCAAAGTTTCATCATCTACTATATATGCAAAGTTTCATCATCTACTATCTATGCAAAGTTTCATCATCTACTATCTATGCAAAGTTTCATCATCTACTATCTATGCAAAGTTTCATGTTTCTAGCACTAACCGTTTGGGAGGAAAGCCGAGGGCGGACCGACAGACGGACAGACAGACACGATGAAACTATAAGAACCACACGGAATCCAACAAAGAAAAGTCATATTATAACGGCCACATAGGCTTTAGATAGATCACTGTTCCACTTTTAATATTCCCTGTGACACCCAGTGTGTCATCAAATCTTCAGTAGTACTACAAATGTAATCTTGAAGTAAATCATCAACTTACCAGACTGTCTTCATGTCAGAATAAAGTCAACCCGTTTGAATCGTTGCGGAAAACTAGATTTGCACAATTTCTCAGGAAAATATTTTGTGAAAAGCTCCTCGTGACGTTATGTCTGAATTATGATAAAATGTTGGGTCTACAGCGGCAAGATGTTTAGTGAAACTTAATATACTATACGCCAATATTAGGCTTACGTGGGACCGACAAAATTACCCTAATTAAATTAAATAATTCCTATTTCCCGTTCGAGGATAGGTATAGGCGTGATTTATGTCGGTCATGTCTGTCTTTTACTGCCTCGGTAGCGCAGTGGTATGCGGTGAGGTCCCAGGTTCGATTCCCGGGTCGAATATTTGTGTGATATGGGTATTTTCTATGATAAAAAGAAACCTTAACCAACCTGTCTGGCCAGCGTGGTATAAGTAAACTGAATTCCCCCCTCTTTAGGGGAGGCCTATGCCCTGGGGCTGAGATGATGATCATGATGAACTATACTACGAATAAAACATTTTCTTGTTTCAATTTGACTAAAGAAACAAGTAAAGTAATACAAAACGAATGTAATTAAACACTACCTAATACTTGGTAAGATTCAAAACAGTAACAAGTTGATAATAAAGGTAATAAAAATGCTATAGAAGTTTCAAACCGCAATTTCCTGATTGAATCCGAGCCACTTGAAACTTGAATTTAATTTGGAGTTTTAAACTTTTTGTC
Organism: Nudaria mundana; assembly: GCA_963556515.1. NCBI lineage: Eukaryota > Metazoa > Arthropoda > Insecta > Lepidoptera > Erebidae > Nudaria > Nudaria mundana. Next base: position 15,426,233 of record OY748310.1, on the reverse strand, counting down.
TTCAAGTACCAGAAACTGACTAAGTGATAGCGGTAGAATTTTATGGAGCAGTAACAATTGAAAGAGAATGGACCTCATTTACCAGAAAATACCAAAGTTAAACTTGATCACTTAGGTGAGTCTGGCTGTTGGAATTTTGTTTTGGCTGTTTGAATAACAGAATTCTATAGTGCCCTACCTGCCAAGGTAGGTAGATACATATTTAATTTTATAATATAGATATTATATTAATTTTTTTGGACATTCTCACACAAGATGATGTCTAGTCCAAACTAAGCTAAAAGCTTGTGCTATGGGATCTAGATATAGACAACTGATAAACTTATATATTTCTAAATACATACATATTATACATAGAAAACACCCAAACTGCGAAACAGACATAATATGGATCACACAAGTATTTTATTCGACCCGGGAATCGAACCCGAGACTCCGGAGTCGAAAGCCGATGCACTACCGACCACGCCATCGAAGCAGTGGGTTAAATTTCATACGTCAAAATCACAGTTCGTCTAGTCATTGCACTGTCAAGTTCTCTTATGGTCAAATTACACTTTATGACAAGTTCTCTTATGGTCAAATTACATTTTATGACAAATTCTCTTTTCGTCAAGTCTTTCGTTCGTCCAATTTCATTTACGTCAACGCCTAGTAGAGTTGTCAAAATAATTTCAAAGTTTTACGAACAAAAAGTTAAGCCTAAACAAAATAAGAAACGCCCAAAGAAAGTTATGATACGAACGAAAGACTTGACGAAAAGATAATTTGTCATAAAATGTAGTTTGACCATAAGAGAACTTGTCATAAAGTGTAATTTGACCATAAGAGAACTTGACAGTGCAATGACTAGATGAACTGTGATTTTGACGTATGAAATTTAACCCGAAACAGTTGATATACTTGCTCCCTATTATGTGGCACCAAATAACAATAAAAGACCAAGTGTGTGTCGATCTACGCAAACAATAAGGTTTCGTAGTCACCCATAATAACCTCTATAACTTCTGAACTAACAAAATTATATACTCTATTATTTTTTTATGTGGATTACCATGATTTCTGATTTTACCCAGCCATTTAGCGTTAAGAGGGAGCTTAACGCTAAATGGCTGGGTAAATATAATGGACTAAATAATTTTGTTGTTGTTTGATGTTGTTTTAATAAAAAAATTTGCTTTATATTTGAAAATCTCATAAACGGATTCTTAAATCAAAAAACGTACTTACATACCTAATTCTAAATAAAATTTAATAATCAAAGGACTATTAATTTATAAACGGATTTTGTCAGACGCCATTTCAGATAAAAAGAAAAAAAATAAACAACATTTTAACGTCAACTCATTGAAATTCAGCAAAATGCGTAGTTGAGTCTTAGCCAAGAGTATTAAAGATCTGTCCCTGAAGGGAGGGCGGTGTCCTCGCGATTGCTCAAGGGTATTGTTCTCTTAAATTGACAGATAAAATATAGAGAGCAGCTGTCAGCTACTAGTGCTAAGAAGTAGATGATTCACTATAAGGGATCAAGCATACGTACGGCAACCACAAAACAGCCCAAACACGTGGTCGAGCTCTATTTTGTATGGAAACACATAGTTTGACTAATATTGCCACATTTTGTCGTAGAACGCAATTAGATATTGTTTGTATTGGGTTAAATCGCAACCACAACGCAATTTTTACCCACAATGCCTACGAACCGCACCGATTTTGAATAAAAACATTTAGACTTTGACTAGAAAATTGCAAAAAGCCGCAGCGATACTTGACCACTTTTTGACGGTGCGATATTGTGTGGTTGTCGCATCGTTGTTGTTAGTGTGCTTGGAGCCTAAAGTCTTCTTCATAAAATGTATTTGAAGGTCCTTTGTTTTAGGAAGCAGTACAAAAGGGACCAACTACTTTGATACGTTATACCCGCAGCTTTAGTAATAGCTGTCACGTTGCCGGTTCCCGCGAGAATATAAATTATCCAATTATAAACTTGTCTCTAGTAGTCTATTCGAACAAAACGAACAGACACGAAAAAAATATATTTTTAAACTCTGACTGTTTTATTTAGATGCTCTGAGTTAGTTTATTGTTATCAATAATATAACAGATTTTTAGAACGAAGTTCTCTAACGCGGCTTATGGGTAGTGCGATTTAGTAGAAATCGTCACATTACACTTATTAGTGGTTCCCACCGGGTGGTCCGCAGAAGCCAAAATATATGGTTACTTTTCGTTTTATATATATATAACGAAAAGTTTTATATACAGGGTGTTACGAAAGGGTTATATCAACCCGAAACCAGCATCATAGGCTGGTCGACCATAACCCGTTTCGATATATGGCGACCGCCAAAGAAGAAAATAAAAGTTCATCAAAAATTTAAAAAGATATTTCCAATCAAAACAAACGTGTCCCAACGCTACGGCTTGACGTAGCTACTACAGTACTACTAGACAATGAGCGCGTGGTACGTATGTACAATGCCCTTGGCAGTGGCGCGGGCGTCGCGGCGGTGTGGGCGTATTTAAAGGATTATTTTTGTTTATGTAAATAAAATTTTGACCAACACATAGTTATGTTTACCCAGATCCTCGTCCGTGGTTCGACAGGTGCACCACGTGCAAGCGATCGTTATTAGAAAGCAGATTAGAAAAATCTTACCTGTTTACAGGAAAGGTTAATTTCTTGTGTAACAGTGCTAAATGCGGCTTCGACTAGACTGCGTACACAGTATTTTTAGGTATCAACGCTCACGGTACAACTCCCGGACAGCGCTCAAATTGCCTTCTGATGCTCCTACACAAAGCATCATCTCGTAAAACTCTTCGTTACTCAGAGCCATTACTACACAACACAATCACTATCACACACAACTTGACACAACTTACAAATTAACACACTAAACAACTATTTAGCTACCTCACTGCACAAAGCAAAGAATGCAACTGAACTGACCTGTAACCTTGCTAAATGATTTTAAATAAAATTCTAGGAAACTTCGTGACTCGACCGAGCGCTTCGTGTTCGTTTGGCGTCGCTTGATGCGAAACAGAGACAAAATGTTCCTACCAGGAGTGAGACGGAAGGCTTTTCACAGGCGCGCATTATTTGTACCCATGATTTGTACCTTTTGATGTCGATGACCGAAAAAGCTGATTTTAGCTAGTGTTGTTTAAACAAGTGTGTATTTTATTCGGTAATAATGCTTTTTTTATGAACTTTTTTTTTCTTCTCTGGCGGTCGCTAATATATTTTTGTGTTCTGATGTCCCAAAGTGTAGGCTTTTAGGAAATAAAAGGGATCATTAAGCTTACAAAAACTGAGAGTTGATTTGGTTTTGGGAATCAGGTGAAAGTGATAAAAAATTTAATGTTACCTACTTTTGTAACAATAAATTTTTAATTGTTAATTTGTCATTAATAATTTGACTGATGCGATACTTCTGCAGGAGGATCTCATTAGATTTGACGCGTACTGTTTTATAAACAAATTAGACTTAAACGTATCTAAATGTCACGCAATCACGTTCACCAGAAAGCATAATGTAATTCGGTTTGATTACGAATTGCTGGGTTCGAGGGTACAGGCGGTGAAGGTTATGAGGGACTTAGGTGTCTTGCATGATAGTAAATTGATGTTCGATCAGCATATAGATCGCATTACTGACAGAGCATACAAGTCCTTGGGTTCCATCTTCCGCGCGGTTTATCATTTTAGAAATACGAAAACTTTAAAGGTTCTCTATTGTACTTATGTGCGCAGTCATCTTGAATATGGTAGTATGATTTGGTATCCTTGTTATGAGAAGTATAGCCTTGATATTGAGAGGATTCAAAAACGTTTTGTCAGATATCTAGGTTTCAAATTTAAGCTGCCTCCCAACGACTACAACCAGACGTGTATCACTCTGCACCTTATACCACTGCACCTCCGTAGAAAGATGGCCGATGTCTCTGATGAACATAGCCCAGAATAAGTTAGATTGTCCTGAGCTCCTTAGCAAGATCTCACTATATGTACCACCTAGACGATTACGTGTTAATGGTTTGTTACGCGTGCCATTCTGTCGCACCAATTACAGACGTAATAGCTCTCTACCTAGAATGTGGAGTCTTTTCAACAAATTGAACTTCAATGAGCAGATTGATTTGTTTAATTGTAGCACTACCCAAATAAAACGATTCCTTTCCAGTGTTACCGAACTCCTTCTTTAGTTAAGTTAGGTAATTAATTAAAACTACTTTATGTATAACTTTCATATGAACTTGTAAGGTTATTATATTATGTTGTATGTAACTGCATGTGGACGCTTATAATTGGCATATATCTGACCACATTTACACCTACTTTGTAAAATTTGCCGTAAGCTCCCCAAAGAAAATAAAATAAAATAAATAAAAATAAAATTTCTGAAGGACGACATAATGAAAGGAATCTTACGAACCCACTGAATCTATGTGAGTAAATAATCAATGGTGAGGTCTGCTTATCCCTATAAAGTTATAAAGGTTGTACCCAAACTGGTGATACCATTAGAATATTATTATAATCGATGAGAATATCATTAGAAGTTAATGGACAGAACTAATTAGCACAGATTATGTCTCCATAATAGAGTAGAGGAATTCTGACATTATGATGGATGGTTTATGTAACAAGGCTATTATTAAAGCGATAATCTTCTCACTTACATACTTTGTTTTGCGGTGGAATGCAAGAATACGATAGAAATAGCGAAGTGTAGCTAAACACAATTGCGAACAAAATTGTGTTAGCAACTGTGTTCATGATGGCCACAGACGTAACATTAACGTAAGTGACAATGCCATGTCACAAACTGTCACAACACAAGTGTGGTTAGGTTTGACACTTATGAGTGACGTCTGTGTGACAAGAAATACGTGGCAAAGACGTACCGCGTTTTTGGAACATATTATTTAATTATTTTACATCTATTGCCTAAATTGGCCATTTCACATTCAATTAAGGTTTGTAATTAATTTGTAATTACTGAACCAATTCAAAACCTTATTTTACTAATAGGTACTTACGTAGTTGCATTATCCCTGATAGGTAATATCATTTTTTTTTAATAAACCATAACATTGAAAAATATTGCAGTTCAGCCGCATCGCAGTTAGACTGGAATGTCGACCTCAACTAGCTTGGTAAAAGGTTCAGTGGATAATGATAACTACAGGCTAATTTTATCCAGATAATATATTATGGTCTTTTGGAAACGGGATCTCAAAAACCCTACACGGGCGATGGGTTTCTGTCAGCTAGTGTACTAAAGCTACGATATTATCGTTTCATCGTCAATTTCAACTGTGTCTACAAATTATTATCATTTAATAGAAACATGAATATTCAATTTCAATTCTATTCACTACGATGCGTATATTACAACTGTTCTAATGGCTAAAATAACAGCTCAATTAGAAACTAGTGGTACAATATATCTTGTGGCGACTGTCGTGAGAAACACTTTAATTAGAACAGTAAATCAGGATCTTCTGAAGCAAATTATTACAACAATGAAATGAAAGTGTTTTGTCAATGGCACAAGGGGGCGCTGGAGCTGGACCACAGACATGTGTTTTGTCAAATTGAGGCTCAGCGGTCTTAACTCAGCCAGGATCTCTTGGAGACACGGAAGGTGAGACTTGAGCAACCAAGGTGAGGAACCACCACCCACCACGGCGGGTGTTGAGACCGATCATGGAGGAGTGGTTGCAGTGCAGAGGCGACATGGTGACCTTACGTATCGCGCATCGCACATACATTTGCAGCATTTTAAAGTTGTTCCAAACATGTGCGCATATTTGAACCCTTGGCTTTTTTAAATCAACTTTTATTCCTAAACAAATATGCGTTAATTATAGAAGGAAAATATGAGAGAATTTTGTTATCAAGGGGTTATGATCGTGAATAGACTGAATGCTACTATGTCAACAGAACGCCTTTGGTAAAATTTTGAATATGGAATAATATATTTTACTTAATTATAGCATGTGATAAATTATCGCTGGGTAAAATGTGGAGGTTATTTTATAGGCTAGCGGATGCTCGTGACTTTGTCCGTCAGATAAATAGAAATAAAATAAAATAAAATTAAATCCCCTAGCGAGAGAAGGGATCTAAAGTCTCTGATATCTGGTGATTTCCCTGAAGGAATGTAGACTGAGGCTATGGTCAGGGTTGGATGCCCTGTCATAGCCAGTTTACATACCGTTGCTTCTACTGTTATGAGATCTATGGGTGTAGGGATGGGTGTGCAGTGGAGGGTGCGTCTATAGTAGATCGCAGTGCCTCCACCTCTTCCTAACTGACGATCGTTCCTAATTAGGACGTAGCCGGGGATTGTGTATTTGCTACGGGATCCAGGTTTGAGGCCTGTTTCCTGCAGCAGAAGTAAGTCGTCGGATCGGTTTTTCATGAACTCCTTGATCTCGGAGTATTGACTGTTGAGGGACATGATGTTAAGGGAGATCACCTGGATCCCCTTGGCCTACTCCTACCTATGGGACTCATCTACGATTGAAGGGTTTTAACTAATAACCTGTGCTCTGAGAGAGCCTTGATCCTATCAAAGGGGGTCTGTGCTTGGCACAGTTTGCCGTAAAGGATGGGGATTTCGTCCAAGTCGATGTTCTCCACCAACTTGGCGATGTGTGCGGCCTGTTGGCTCACCGTAGGGGGTGAGGGGGTCGAGCGCTGTGGACTCGGCTTGGGAAGCTTGGGGGCCACCCAGGCTGGAGGTGGGATGGACTGTGGCAGGATTTTCTGCCTCAAGGCAGGGAAGTCCTGCGCAGACAGCGCGGGGGGGGGGAAGGGCGAGCGTGGGGCGCAGGCCTCTGGGAGGTCTGGGTCCTTTGCTTCGCCGCAGGACGGGGATGGGGGCGGGGGGCACGTGGGCAACCCCTGTAGTTGGCCGTATGGCCGGATTCACCGCAAAGCACGCAGGCCGGGGGGGAGGAAGGTACCCAGTCTTTGGGCCTTGGGCATTCGCTCGTGGCGTGGGGGGATAGGCACTTAACGCACCTTGGAGCTGCTGTGCAGTTCCTTGCTGCGTGGCCGTATAATTGGCACCAGTGACATTGTCCCGGGATGCCGCGTTTGTGAGGGGGTTCGACTCTCAGGCCGGACAGGCCGCACACCGTAAGGGGGGTGCGGAAAATGTCCTTTGCTGTGGCCTCGTTCTTGAGGACCACAAATGCAAGAGGGAAAGTTTTCCCTGTGCGGCTGGACAGTTTGTGAACTGCCTCAGCTGGGAAGCCTTGGGACTTAAGGTCCTCAAGGATGGACTCATTCCCTAATTCGTGAGGGACCCCGCGTATCACCGCTTTGACTTTGCGCTCTTCCTCGAGCGCAAAGGTGTGATATGGGTAGTTGTTAACTGCTAGGCTCTTGGTGAGCTTCCTAAAATCCTCGATAGTCGGGACAATTATCCTAATAGCCACCCCTGTGTTGGTGGCCTTGGTGTATGAGATCTTCTGATCTTTGAGAAGGCGGGACACTTCGTCCCATTTACCCTTCTGGCGGAGGAAGACCGGGGGAGGAACTTTGGGGCCCGCGGGCACCGGAGCGCAGCGAGTGGCTGGCTTGGTTGTTGCGGGGGGGCGGCTGATAACTAAATCCATGAGTGGAGTTAGTGGCCGGTTGGTGACTACTGGGGGGATGGGGGAGCGGACTTTGCAAATCCGCTTCCTGGATTTCTTGCTCTCAACGAGCTGGAAGGATAGGGGGGATGAGCACTCGGGCTCAAGGGTGCTCGAAGAGTCCTCGTCAGAGTCCGAGCACTCTGAAACGGATCTCTTCGCGGAGAAGGAGGAGGAGCATGTTGATGACGACGACGATGCCGAGGGAAGGGATACCTCCATATCTATGGAGTCGGGTGAAGCGGGAGAGGGAGAGGCAGAGGCGGGGGCGGCCTGAAGGGCCTCGACTGCCCTAAGCAGGATCTTAACCAATTGACCATTGGTCATATCGCGGACGGCGAGGCTGGAGAGTAGGTCGTTGACGACCTGCTTATCCATCCTGTTGATGTTGTCCCCTGCCGTAGCAGGGGCTACGGGGGTGAGGGGGCGTGGGGGAATTGACGACGGATGGTTAGGTACCCTAGCGGTAAGACCTAACCTACCTTCCCTCTCGGAGAGGCCCGAGTGCACTGAGGGTTGGTCTGCCGACTTAACCCAAGCTTGAACGCTTGGGCGAGCCGTCGGGTCAAGCTCAATCGGCTTCGTTGACACCGTTAGGTATCCACCGATTCAATTGCGCACTTCCAAGTAGGTCACTCCAGTAATAGCGTTCTGAAAAGAACGTACCACGTGAGCGCACTAAGTTGGTTTTTTTTTTTTTTTTTTTATATTTAAATTATATAATTGCGGATATTCGCGAACTCCACCTCAAACGAAGTCAACTTTGTGGGGTTTCTAGGGGCCGTCTATTATATTGTTGCACTGTCATTGTGAAATATGGGGAAGCGTGAAGACAGGGCGATATTTGGTGCGGCAGTAAGTGACAAAGTGCAGAGGCTAGCTTCGTCTAGAACCGTGTGGTTAGGTCGGAACCGACCCGCCGGACGGAAGGGCTCCCAAACCCCCCTGATGCAAGGCCGCCGCTACCCCACACCGGTTACCACCCGGAGCGGCGACCCCACAACAGGATTATGCGCAACATGTGGGGCAGCCTACTGGGGTGGTTGGTCCCAGGCGGGCCCCATGACTATGTTGCGGGCGGCCGCGGCAACGCCGTTGCTAAGGGTCTCCCTGGCCGGCGAATCGACCCACACCACCCACACTAGACTCCGCTTCGCCCCCACTGGACCCCTACCTGCCGCACCATACACCGTCCCGGGCCTGGCAGTGCAGCTGCTGAACCCCTAACGCAACCCAGCCTGGGCTGGGTTACTTGGGGGGCTTTAGCACAGCTGCACGGTGGTACCCCCCCGGACCAACACTGTTGTAACACCTGGTATCCACGTAGGGGCCAAAGCCACCACATGGGTACCGTAATATACGAACCTCGTCCGTTAATCAGCAGGTGCGCCACTAGCAGGTGAGGTCGCTGGGGCCCGATAGATGTAAGAAGGGCCCCTTTGCACCCAAAGGCCCCTTTTGCACCCACGGTTGTGCGCTACACTGACCGTAGGTCCGATGCGTAGACGCTCGAAGCGACGTAGCACAGCGAGGAGCAAGCGCTGCGATTGCGGGAATGCGTAGCGATTGCGAGAAGTGTGGATGCCAACGTCTGCACGTGGCAAGCGGGGACTTTGATCTGTGTGTTTTTCCTTTTGTATGGTAAAGTTATGTAGGCTATATAGTTTTCGAGTTGGGAGAGGGTCAAACGTAGTTTGAAATAGTTCCTGTAAAAATCTCCTGTTAATCCCGCTTTATATTCCGCGTGTCTAACTACAAAACTAAGATATCGTCCATGGGTTGTGGAGGTCAGATGACAGTCGCTTCACGGAAAATATCAGCCGAATAGCAGTTCGACTGGAAAGCCAACCCCAACCGCGTTGGGAAAAGGCTCGGTGGATGATGATATACGCGTGTCTAGATTTGAGTATGGTCCTATTTCGACTTTCGAGACAATGACTAACTCTTATGTTACTTAGTTAGACTGCTGTTTTATAGTAGATGTACTAAATTACGACTCTAGGCATCCAAATGGTAGGTAGAGACGTAAAACGGAGAACGTTTCGTACGTACAAAGGTCGACGTAAATCCTTTAAATACTATCAAGTTTAACCTTTCAATTTTACCTCAACGGATTCTTAACGAGCGCCAGTGAGCTTTAACGAGAGGTACTGATACGATCTAGTAATTTGAGCAGAGTTGTTAACTCGAGAATACAAAGAAAAAAGACAAAGGAAAAGACATTGTGTGTCTTTAACAAAGAAACCTCAGATGAAGGTAGAAGGGTACCTAATTGCCGCACTGGGGAGCTGACAGCGAGTGGAACACACTTGCTATTACATTCTACTGAGTACTGAAATTTTCAGTGATTTTACAAGCTAATTCTTGTGTGTTCAAGAAAGAAGTTTAAAAAAATAAGTAATAGTGAAAGTGGAGTGTAGTACTTGAAAAATAATGTTACATATTGCTATTTTATTACTATTCTATAACGTGTCTATTGTGATTGGTCAAAAAGTCAGTAGTCTGTCAATTTAACGGAGCATCTTCTGTTTTTAAATTTATCGGTCCCACGTAATAAGAGGTGAGCCTATTGCCTTTCCGGAGGATTAAATTTTTACCGGAGCTTCCTCTGTTGATCGGCAGGTGCATCATATTTTATGTTGCTAGGACAACTACGCACATTATCTATCATCTGCCGGCCGGTATACCAATTATTTAGGGTCGACGCAACGTGTTTTCCTCCACACATCCCTATCTGACGTCATCTCCTCAGTAACTTTCTTTTCATACCCTCTTTCACACATTCCATCCATCTTTTTCTAGGTTAGGTTAATGAAATATAAAAGCTAAGTAGGTATCTACTAAGACCCGGAACTGCGTTATGCGGGCGCACGCACGCGTACGTTACGCGCGCGGGTTCATACAAAAACTTTTGTATGCTGTGCGCCCGCATAACATAGTTCCGGGCCTAAAGGTAAATTCATAATTTATTCCGTCGTTAACCAAATATACGGAAGGTTAATAATGTTTGCTTAAGTATCGGCGTATTTCAATGAAACTGGAATAATCCAGCTTGGGCGGCGTTTGATCAAATACCACTGATTGCTTTGTACTTGTTGTCGTATGTTAGTTATTTCTCGTGGGAATTCTTCGTGGCTCAGATATTTTCTTAAGGTTTTAGTTTTATTTATTTAAGTAAATATATTTTATGGAGCGTTGAGCATTTTTGTCGTCATTTTCCTTAGACAATTTTGCTCTGGCAGTTACAATGCTTCACGACAGTATCAAATAATCAAAGATCCAATGATTTTAGGAGAAAATACATATTGGAAAGATTAAAAATACAAATTTACTTCACTTTAAAAATTTAAGACTGGTAAGATTGTCAATAAAATAAAATTTACATCTAAAAATATAAATCTAGACTACTTAGTAAGTAGTATCAAATAAAAGTTAAAATATTGGAATACGCCATATAAACTGAAACATAAATTATAGCGCATGACGTCATTGGCCTCTAAACTTCACTGTATGACCGATAAGTATATAGCTGTTTTGTAATTTACACTACGAGCTGTTTTCGTACACTATTGATAATACTATAAGAAAAACAGCTTAAACTTTGTTGAACTTTAGTTTATTATCGAATTAAAGGACTATTCTTAATAGTAAATGAGTATATATATAATACAAAAGACAATAATCCGACACCTCCTGAACTTTAATTGGCTGCGCCATAGCAGCTGGCACGTAAGATTTTGTTGTCTTTCATCAACATTTCATCGCAAGGCAAAGGGTTTCAAATAATTTTTTCAAAATTACAATATAGCTGCTACTATTTATTAAATTTATTCGGTCATTTTGGACATAACCCATTATATGTGTGCCTGGTGACGGCAATAGCACCTATGATAGGGTATAGGCTTTTTTTTTTTTTTTTTTTTTTTTTTTTTTTTTTTTTTTTTTTTTTTCCGGGCGTCTCTGGTTCATGATCGTAGTAGCATGATCTGAGGTTTCTACCCACATTGGTTATTGTAAAGAATCCTACATCGCGATAACGAAATTTGCACGCGTTTACTTATAAGCAAACACGTTCCAACCACGAATTTTGCTGTTCTCTCTGAGACAGTCTTGATAATGCCTCGTTTAGAGGCGAAACAATTGTCGACGTTTTGTTGTCCTTTTGATTCTGCGAAAAATTAATGCTATTAATTAATGCTAAAAAGTTTTTTCTTAAAAAAATTTTTACTTACCATTGTTTTGTCATGGATTTTCGCCAAGTAACGCCTGTTTCTATCCAATATTTAATACTGGTCTAAACGTTCGCTTTATTTTATCTTTTGTGGGTATTATAAAGAGGAAATATTTGATTGTTCGTTTAAAGCAAATAAGCTCCGTAACTACTGATCCGATTTTGAAAATTCTTTCACTGATATGTAGACATTATCGTTGAGTAATATAGGCTACTTTTTATCCCAGTAAACTGTTCCCACGGGAACTGGGAACGAGAAAACTGTATCACGTGGGTGAAGCCGCGGCGATCAGCTAGGGAGCAAATAAAATAAAAACCCACTTCGGCTTATTCTCGTTTTTGGGCATTTTGTATATTATTTATCAGACCTTCGTACGTCTGCCAGTAGGTATAACAACGTGCAGTTGAGGGTAACTTAGGCCTCGAAGAAAGTTAATAAGCGCCACAAAGCGCTTAAGTCAACTAAGCGCTTAAACGCAGTTAATTTAAAGCGCTTAGACAACTACAGGCTTTTACCCTGTCAGTTGCCGAAATCGCCAGCAATTTGCGGGCACAATGCCACTATTATTTGGTTGTCTGCAACTAGGTCTACCATTAAAATGTCACTTCAAAGGCGAGTCCATTATTGCCTTGTCTCGTTTAGCAGACGAGAACGTGAAAGTGACAGTTAACATCAATTTACTGTTTCAACAATTAAGTTTTTACAAATCTTATACTTTCTTTATATAAGACTGTACTGTACTGATTGTGCTAGAATATATTTAATGATTTCTCAATAATTGAAAATCTTGAAGTCACTATTTGCCACATATCTGTTGTCACAGGTTCGAATAGGGGTATTTTCCAATAAAACACGTCAAACATTGTCACAAAAATTGACTTTCAAAATTACCGAAACGGGGCCAAATATTTGTCAGAATGGGACCAAATTGAGATGTGGAACAAAAAAATTAAAATCGGTTTACCCAGTCGAAAGACAAATATGAGGTCTAAGTTCGTATAAATATAAATATCGTGGAAAATTACCTCTCAGAGAAGTCACGAGGGTCTGCTAATACTTAGCTACTTAATAAAAATTATAACAAGAATCATTCCAAAACGGTAGCAAAATTCTACGAGTAAATTATAGCTACTTGTTTTACAAATGAAAATCTGCTTCGGAGTATACCTATTAGTAGGTGTCCTAATCCAACAAATTTCACGGGGTAACGTAGTAAGCCTACCTACTTTTGAAGATAATGAAGATCTGTGCCGTGTGCTGGGAAATTGGGCGAGAACCGTTGGAGCGAGTGATTGGTATTACGAAAGGTAAGGGGAGAGTTTAGTTTGGAAAGAGGCATACTGAAGTTTTATTCGATATATTTATGTTGAAGGTAATCTCGATATACTTACTTATTTATGTTAAAGTAATATTAGTTACAAATCTCGGGACAATGGATGTTAAGGCTAAAATTTAAAAAATAACAAAAAGGATTTCGTAATTACTTGGGTCTTCCAAGGAAGTATTTTAGGACCAAAAAATGGAACATTATATCTGTTGTATGGAAGTTAAATATTTATTTTATTCAGTTTTTTAGTAGGTTAATAGAAATCCATCTTTTCTTTATCTCTATTTCTTTTCTTTGAATATTTCAACTACCTATCTAATTATTACGGTATAGGTACGGACGGACAGCGGAGTTTACACTTTAGGTGCGGAACCATGAAAAGAGTGCTCATATTTAAATCAGTGGTATAAAATTCTTATAAAATACATGTAAAGTAAACGAAAATTATAAAAAGAAATTCACAGTATCATTTGCATTATTAAAAAAATAGTATAAATAACAAAATACAAGTTTGTTGCCGGAGTAGGTACTTACCTCTCCTACTCGTATATAAGCGCAAGGGATTTCAGGGACAACCACGTTTTTAGGCAACGAAATAATATGATTACATATTATATTTATCACTCTGATCTCATGAATATTGTATGGAGCTGCGAGCAGGATGTCCTTTTGTTGTGAAATTACTGCTATTATTATATGACAAGTTTACATTGTTTTGTATGACCAACAACAAGAAATATTACAAGAGAACACGGGTTATGACAGATTGATTTACGACGGCCTAGATTGCCTATACAAAAAAAAGCTTTGTAATTATTGACTGAGAGAGCGAAGCGATCGAAGTCTCCGTTTCAACTTGCAGACTGGGGAGAATTTCTTTCGTCTGTACCTCTATATCTCTACATCTCTACATCTACGGGTTCTGTCAGATCATGTTTGCAGCCGTATTTATCAACCGATTTTCATGAAACTTTACACACACACTCCTTACTTACAATGAGTAACATGTTAATGATATTTTTTGGATTGGATGAAAAATGAAAGAGTATAAAAAAGAAAATTTAAATATAAATTTTCTAAACAAAGCTCCTGAAGTCTACGGTTCACAGAACCACTAGTTATATTTAAAGTTTCACAAAAAAAAACAGTAATAAATTTTATAAATGAAAATGAACTGAATGAGATGAACAACGAAAAAATACCTATGTATACATTTAGTTTACAAAGTAACACTTGGATACATCAGATAAGGTTAAAATGTATGTCCAAAATTGCTACTAAAATTACAAAAAATAGTGTTTTTTATGTTTTGACGCCAAATTTTTTGCTGACAAATTGACGCCACCCGCCTGATGGTAAGCTGTGGCGACGTTTGGCGATTGTGGGCGACTCTCATGGTACACAGGAATACTATGGAGAGTGGCCCTCAACTTGACGACCCAGTAATGTGCCTCTTCACGCTTCGCTTAAAGAACACATGTTGGAGGAAACACGTGCGCTGGCAGGGCGTTCCAGGCGCGAAGTTCGGTTCTTGCGAAGACGGTTTCCACGGTATGAGAGTGACATATCTGCCCGGCACGCGTTGTTCGGGATCGAAAGGGAGAGGGTGGGATCAGGTTGAAGAGCTCTTCAGAACACTCACCGTGGTAAATACGGTAGAAGTTTTTCAAAGTAATAGTTCTAGTCGGTTCTGTTATCGAAACTGAGTCCAATATGTTTTTTTTAAACGATAGTACTATCATGGTGTATAGTAATTTAATAAGCCAAGCGATATTTTAAATAATTGCCCTATAATAATTGCGATGAAAGTTCAAACATGGGCAATTTAACTGATTCATACCCTAAATAAATAACAATTTTCAGTAAAATATAATAAGTTTGAAGAGTTATTAGATTGTATCCGTATTAATTTAAAATCATCTGGCTTGGCTCAGATAACACTTTAGTCAAGTGCGAGCCTGGAGATTACAAGTGCCTTCGAAAACTCACTCCAAGGATTCAAAGCTCAAAGAAAAATACAAAAATGCTTAATTAAATCAGGTTACTTTTTATCCACTTCATTACCTTTTTTTTTTTAATTGCCGTTCTAAATTGTTGCCGTCGTCTCTGATTCAAACGCAAAAAATCATAATTTTTTTTAGGGTTTTTGAAATAAGAAACCCATTCTTTTTGTGTGATAGTGGTGATAGTAAATTTATTTATTTCTCTTTCACAAAGGTATATGTTACTTGGGTGAATATTACATTCATTACAAAGATGCACCTTTGTGAGAGACTGGTATCTGAACTACGAAGATCCTGTCAGACAGATTACCAGGCTTCCCACATATAATACGTCTCAGATAATGTGGACAGAGTGATCTATGTTTAATACTATAGCACTTTAGAATGAAAAGAGAATTAATTAAAAATAAAGATAAAAACAACTTAACATAATGGTACAGACAGGAGTTTGTGTGTGTTTGAATGTGTGTGTGTGTGTGTGTGTGTGTGTGTGTGTGTGTGTGTGTGTGTGTATGTGTGTTTGAATGTGTGTGTGTGTTTTGTCTTCTTATCAAGTACCTAGTTATATCTATGTTATTGTTTTAAGCAGCTCCTCAGTTTCAATATAAGTCAGTTTCTGTAGCCAATTTGAAACGATGTATTTACATTTCCTTTTAGGAAGGTTATATTATGTCAAGGATTGTATATATTTTATTATATAAATGACTACCCAAGAAACAGTACATTCTCTGTGAAAGGCTATATCGGTATCGGTAAAGAATATGCCCACCAGTACTATACTGGTGGGCATATTCTTTTGCTTCTCGTTGGGAGAATAATACAAAGTGAACCATCATCTTAGTCAGTAATGAAAACGTAATTCTCTACACATCTAACTGAGTTTGGGTGTTTTCTTTGTATGTTTATCAGTTGTCTAGATCCCATAGCACAAGTTTATAGCTTAGTTTGGGCTTGATGACGTTGTGTGAGAATCTCCACAAAATATTTATTTATTAGGTGATCTACACTCCTTAGTTATTAATTAGGACCAAAATACTCCTGCATACCCAAAATAAGTGTGCCTGTAGGTAAACGTGAATAGTTATTACTGTTGAATACATTGAAGCTTCTTTTTCATTCATCCAATAAAAGAGGAATACTTCAAATGGAATGCAACGTTACAAAACCTTTTTGATACGAGTGATATATTGAATGTTAGAGACGTCCGGTCCGGAACACTACAGAGACCAGAGAGCTTTTCAAAATTTATATCTTTTTATCAGATTCTATCTAGTACTAGTGGACGCCCGCAGCTTCACCCCCTTGATAAATTTTATATGAGAAGCTTCCTCGAGAACTATTCTATCCATTGGTGAAAACCGCATCAAAATCCGTTATGTAGTTTTAAAGATGTGAACATACATAGGGAACGGGCGACTATGTTATGATTATGATGAAAATACAAAGGCAACTAAAGAAAAAGATTTATATTTGCTGTAATATGGTGCCCGATAATGGAAATAACGTGTGAATAACGTGTGGCCAACGCAGCTGTCAACATGTGAGTGTGTAATGCACCTCTGTCTGCCCCCTCGGAGATATAGGCGTGGTTTTATGAACACTATAAATAGAACAAAGCTAATAGACTATAGTCCGCACATACAGAGCAACACACAACAGACTTAAGTTAATAGTTTTATGGACATTACATAAGTACATTATATATGACACATTTTATACGACAAATCGTTCACCGTGCAGGCTGTCCGTTTATGGAATTCTCTACCCGTGTCAATCCGACGTGCACAAACTATTGCTGTGTTCAAGAGAATGGTCAATGATCACTATTTGAGCTCTTAGACGCCGTTATTTGTTGTCTCATTTCTATGCATCTTTACAGCCGCTACATATTTATAGTCCATATATATATTTTACATATAGTAGTGTATATGTATAAGTTTATGGTATGTATGTATGTATGTGTATATTATCATGTATTTATTTATATGTATGCACTTATATCTATGTATTTTATGTAAGTGTATTTTTGTTACTTTATTGATTCTGATTAAGTAGTACCTTTTCCCCAAGAAACTATTTATAATGTTCTCTCTCCACCAATGCCTACCCTTATGGTTATTTTAAATTCTATTGTTTCTACTTGTCCATTCAAAGGTTGCCTGTAAGAAATCACTTTTTAGTGATGAGGCCGCCATTTGTACATATTTAACTTGAATATTTTGTTATATATGTTGTATTGGTGTACAAATAAAGTTTTATTCTATTCTATTCTATTCTATTATAAGGTCACACTATAAGTTTTGCGTAACTTAAAAAAACAACATGTTAAAACCAAAATATTATGTTTATTGCTTTTCAAAATACTCTCCTTTACATTTTAAACAATTTTTCATGCGATCGAACCATTTTTTAAAACAGGAGGACCACATATCCGAAGTCATGTTTTCTACGTGCTGATTGAACGCTATCACTGCCTCTTCGGAGTTGATAAAAGCACTGGTAGTCTATCAGGAACAATTTTTTTGGGCCTGTCGTGTTAGTTGAATTATTTTAAACTAGGTGGCGTTACGGGAAATGGTTCATAATATTTAAACAATATCTTTCGTTTTAGTCAGGAATTCCATTCTAGGATAATATATCTATATTTTAAAAGTTTTTCTACGATTAAATAAGTAGTTTTCGGGTCTTTAAAACTCCAATTTAAGTTTTTTTAATAAAATGTCATCACAGCGCCACGGTACACGTGTCGGCTAGAATAGGTACTGCTATAACTTTGGCTGGCGATGGTTTGTCATCAATAACTCTTGCTAAAGCACAGATAGATGTCGCTGATATTAAAATTGAATAAGCCCTCTGATTACGTAACTTTGCACAATAGGATAATATTTTTATAATATAGAAATACATTTTCACCTATTGATACCTATTTATATTTATTTTGAAGCAACTTAATAATAAAAACAATAATGAAATACCTACATACTTGTCTTAAATAAAATAAAATAACAAGAAAAAACTGGCCAAAAAAAGAACAAAAAACTATATAGTCAAATTAAGAACCTCCTCCTTTTTAGAAGTCAGTTGAGAATATAAAGAATTTGTTAACAAAAACAAAAACTAATTTCCTAGGATTTGAACGCGGATCATCTTTGATGTTTGCAGTATGTTAAATATTATATCCAGTGTCATGCACCTACGCTATTTATAGAATTTAATCTAATGGTGAAATACTGTAATACAACACAAACGGGGAAATGATTCGGTAATAATATAAAATTTTATAGTGAATGTTTCTTGTAGTTTTAGCCCTAAAAAGGCCTCTTTTATCGCTCCAGTGTGACTGCTAAATATTATTATAATGATATAGAGGTAGCCTGTTTTCAACCGACTTCCAAAAAAGGAGGAGTTAAGGTGTTTGATACCTCATATCTTTGGACTGGGTGACCGGATTTTGAAATTTATTTTTTTAATTGAAAGGGACTAATTCCCGAATGGTCCTATTTCAATTTGGTCCCATTCTGACAATTATTTGGTCCCATTTCGGTAATTTGAAGTCGGTCGAGTTGTTGAGTAAATTTTTACGTGCTTTATTTTTCCAAGGGCGTAAGCAGATATATATTTGCCCAGTTTTCGCCACATACTACACCGATTTTGAAGGTTTACAAATATGTAACTACTTAACCTAGGTAGGTTAGGTAGCTAAAGTAAAAGTAGCTAGGGGTAGCTCTCAGGGAAAGTACCTACTTTCCAAACCAACCTCATCTGCCGCACGACCGATAAACGTGGCTGTTCTGACAAACATAAAAGTTCGTGGAAATTACTGGCTAGGTAGGTAGCTACCTATATTGTCCGTGTCGGTGTCGACCGTGTCGAGCGCGTGCCACTGCTGAATGCCTAGATGCCGAGTTTGAGTTGTTCGCGCGTTGTGCGTTTCGTTCATGTACTTTTTTGGTTGACTTACATACTAAGTGACGCTCTCGGCTCTGCCCGCGTGGAATGACTTATTGATTGACGATGTTCTTTTCGTTTTAGCCGATTTAGAGGAAACAAAGTCAATTTGCACACATACATACAAACAGGGTAAGCAGAGGTGCATTATACACCCACAAATTTCTAGTAATTTGTTGATCCCACGTACCTAATATGGGCAAGCCTATTGCCGTTGCCGGGTACTATAGAAAATCCATAACTACTCTGTAATTTAAGCCAGGACCGATGTTACATACATACATACATACATACCTACAACTAATAATAATCTTAGCAGTTCGAGCTTAGTGTCCTTATTATGTCTGTAAAAACTGCAAGAATAGACGGGTTATTCCCGTTTGTCCCACCAGGCTTTGTCCCACCAGTGGGACGAACGGGAATTCTATAAATTAATTAACTTTTATTCCCGTTTGCCCCACCATCAAGTTCAGTGGGACAAACGGGAATAGAAATTAAATATTTAATTAATTTCCCGTTTGTCCCACTCAATGAAATGAAAAACAATTTTGGGATGGTATAGTAAGAAATTACACATCAAGAAATTCTGATCCATGTTCAATTCATTTTTTTGGGTTGTTCCGAACTTGCTAAGGATTAGAATTATATAAAGACGATAGTGAAGATTCCAAATGGTCAATTCATATTCCCTGAACTTTAAGTGCTTGTTTTTGGAATTTTACTCTGTGGTGTTAAAGTCTGGAATTGTGAAACAGGATTCAATGAAAGTGCGCCTTTCTTACACATTCTTTTAAGGCATAGGAAAAGAGACGCATGCATGACAATAGCACCGATAACATTGTGTTCATTGCAAGTGTCTTATTGGTTTATCCCTGATGCTCGCTCGCTATTTTTTTTATCCTGTTAATTTAGTGCAATGCTAACATTTGAAAAGTACTGATGTCGTGTTATAACAACTTTGCATTGTAAGTGAAATTAACTCATAAAATCTAAAAATTGCACATGACATGAATTTCAACATCATTTTAGAGGTATTTGACCATGCTGAGTTGATTGCAACTGATCTTGAGTCTCTAACTATTGCCGTTCTCGATTTGACCTCGTTTTGACCTTGACTTTTAGATCAGAGGTCAAAGATCAAGTTCATTTTAGAGGTCTTTGCCCATGCTGAGTTGATTGCAACTGGTCTTAAGTCTCTAACTATTAACGTTCTCAATTTGACCTCGTTTTGACTTTGACCTTGAGATCAGAGGTCAAGGTCAAGTTCATTTTGGGGGTTTTCAACTATGCTAAGTCGATTGGCGTTTACACTGAGTCTCTAGCTCTTACTGTTCTTGAGTTGAAAGTTGTTCACGGACGGACAATACTGTTCTATAAGAGATTTTCGTTCCGAAAACTCTAAAAAATGATTAAAGATAAAGATCTTAAAAGTAAATATAAAATGAGCATGAGAAAATAAAAGTGATTGATCTAATAATTGTTCTAGGTTCACTATCCATTTGCATAAAAAAAAATACCCATAAAATATTTTGGCATATGGTAATTTAGACTAATGATATTTATGCATAATTTTTTTATTCATAACAAATTTAGCATATTTGTCATCATAAATAAAATTAGCATAATCATATTTAAGCATAAAATTTATAAGCATAGCTTTATAAAGGCATAAACGTATTAAACTATAATGAATATAGTCATAATCATCTTACGCAGAATGAGTAACTATGTAAAATAATTAAGAGGCGGCTTAGGGGTGGCCCAAGGGCCACCCCCGCCGCACCTAAACCTACTTTGACACTATATAATATAGGAAATACTGGTTAAAGTAACTTTTTTATTTTTAATTCATTTCATTAATTTATACCTATTCAATTTTAGTAATATATACTATTAGGCGACTGTACACTATGCCTAAAAACATTGTGCAAATTATAACTATGCATAAATATATTAGACCTAAATATAATTATTCCACAGTACATATGCTGCTAAAAATCAATTATGACCAAGTATAATTATGCCAAAAAAGTAAGCCAAATTCATTGTGCCAAAACATTTTAGGATTACATATATTATGTTAACGAAAGGTATACCTTGTTCTACTATGTTATATAAGAGTAATTGATCTGTGATTTTAGCCATAAAAATTATTTAGAAACTGTTACAATCTTATTAAAACGATCTATTCGAGATAATTTTTGTATATTCATTTCTTTACTTATAGTTGTATATTTTTAAGTATAAAGAAAAACATTATTGTTGCCAAGTTCATAAACTTGGCAAAAAAAATGTTTTTTATCTCTATATATAAAAAATTAATCCCTATTTCCCTTGGTCACGACATCACGTGAACGGCTGGACCGATTTGGCTAATTTGGGTCTTAAAATATTCGTGGAGGTTCAGGGAAGGTTTATAAGCAAAATTTGAGGCGGTACGAAGTTCGCCGGGACCACTAGTTATATTATAATTAAGGTTATTAAATAAAGAAGAGTCATTGATCTGTGATTTTACGCATATACTGATGTTTTTTTATTTTACTTATCATTAGACATTAATTTTAGTCTCAAATAATGATACATTAATGTTTGTACCGCAAAAAAACAATTTTTAAATTAGTGGGGCCAATGGGAATCGTATAAAATATCCTTCCCGTTCGTCCCACTGAACTTGATGGTGGGGCCAACGGGAATGAAAATTAATTAATTTATAGAATTCCCGTTCGTCCCACTGGTGGGACAAAGCCTGGTGGGGCAAACGGGAATAATCCGAATAGACTAGTATAGACAGATAAATAGGCAGACAAAAGTAATAAATAAAAATTGCCCTGTTTTATTAATTATTAATTTTATTTATCGCCTACTCTTAATTTTACCTCGCTGCGTCATTCATTCCTAATTAGTCTCATCACTTACCGGCTTAATTTACTTAAATTAATTATTATTATAATATAATATAAATCTAATATAATATATATAATATTAATTACACGATTTGTACTTAACATTTTATTAATTACTAGTGGTCGCCCGTGACTTCGTCCGCGTGGTGATTTGGATTTTTTCCCTTTCCCGTCGCGCCGCGTCATATTTTGAACAATTCACACAATATCTTTATAAATTGTAGCCTATGTGTTATTCTGATGTATAAGCTATATTATTGTAAAGTTTCATCAAAATCCGTTCAATAGTTTTTACGTGAAACAGTAACAACATCCATACATACAAACTTTCGCATTTGTAATATTAGTAGGATATAGAGGTTTTTTTTTTATTCCGCGGGCCTAGGCCACGGCCGCTCTAACGTCCGTTGCTGGGCGTCTCTGGTTACAAGCAGAACGTATTTCCAGTGGCGCCCGGCGGAAGGATCTAAAGGTAGCCTATTTTCAACCGAATTCCAAAAAAGGAGGAGTTAAGGTGTTTGTTACCTCATATCTTTTGACTGGGAGAACAGATTGAGAAAATTATTTTTTTAATTAAAAGGGTCTAATTCCCAAGTGGTCCTATTTCATTTTGGTCCCATTTCGGTAATTTGAAGTCGGTCGGGTTGTTGAGTAAATTTTTTGAAGTGCTTTATTTTTTCAAGGGCGTGAGCAGAGATATTTTATATGCACAGTTTTCGCCACATACTGTACCTATCTTCTATACTTATAATAAATCTGTAGAAGTGAAAATTCTGTACATTGAATATATCAAAAAAATAAATGGCAGGGGGTGTTACTAGACCGACACCGAACCCAAAAATGTAATTAATAACAATTTTTGTCTGTCTATCTGTTTATTCAGGCATCACGCAAAAGCTACCGGTTCAATTACGATGAAACTTAGTATAATTATTCTTTAATATCCTGGACACCACGCTGGGTACTTTTTATCCCGGAAAAGTACATACAATTACAAACAAACTTAATTTTGCGGTTCGATCCCTAGACCCGATTACTGTAATAACTTTGTCGTAGGTTACGTCACCCGCAGTGGAGTTCACTTAGAGGCGCTGCACACGGCTAAAAGACTATAATATTTTATCTTAAGATACAATATCGCTCAACAGCTGTCTTCTGTACTTATAATAAATCTGTAGAAGTGAAAATTCTGTACATTGAAAATATCAAAAAAATAAATAGCAGGGGGTGTTACTAGACCGACACCGAAACCAAAAATGTAATTTATAAAATTTATATCTGTCTGTCTGTTTATTCAGGCATCACGCAAAAACTACCGGTTCGATTACGATGAAACTTGGTATAATTATTCTTTAATATCCTGGGCACCACTCTGGGTACTTATTATCCCGGAAAAGTATATACAATAAAAAACAAACTTAATTTTGCGGTTCGATCCCTAGACCCGATTACTGTAATAAGTTTGTCGTAGGTTACGTCACCCACAGTGGAGTTCACTAAGGGGCGCTGCACACGACTAAGATACTACTAGGTATGCAAAGCATGCTGCTGCTGCAAAAAACTGAGCGAAGTGTTAAATTTTCGAACGATAACGATTTATGAGATTTTTTTTTGTTATGTCCGATTTTCAATTTTTATGTTCTAAACCACCATCACGCCACACGTTATCACTGTGGTATAATATTTTATCTTAAGATACGATATCGCTCAACAGCTATACATAATAAATCAGTAACTGGTGATCAAGAAAGCTATAACACGCAGGCGGAGCTGCGGGCAACAGCTAGTATACAATAAATCAGTAACTGGTGATCAAGAAAGCTACAACACGCAGGCGGAGCTGTGGGCAACAGCTAGTTATTAAATAAGATTTTAATGAATGATGATGATATTATTATGCTAAGCGAATACTGATACGGGAATACACAACCGTAGTATACCTACCTACTTACAACATATTTATAGGTAAGTACCTACTTATATGTTTTTATCGAGACAAATGAAAAGTCCAAATGTGGGTAATAATAACTAATAATAATCTCCTCTCCAATGAACTTTGATAAGAAGTTAAAATACTGCCATTTATTAGGAAATTATCGGGACAATAGAAACTGTTCATTCATGGGGGATTATAACGTAAAATACTGCCATCTATTAGGAAATTATCGGGACAATAGAAACTGTTCATTCATGGGGGATTATAACGTAAAAAACTGCCATCTATTATATATTTTTCGCACACATAATATACCGCCATCTATTACGTATTTTTCGCACACAATACACTGCCATCTATTAGGAATTTATCGAAAATTATTTAGCTAACCCTAAAGACGCCTATAAAACGTCGCCAATTCCTTCTATGAGATGGTTCATCTGTACTAGTATAGTATTCTTATATCTGTGGTAAAAGTGAAACCTCTCATCAAATCTTTGATTTTGGGGAAAATACAGAAATCACAGGGTGCTAGGTCGGGCGCAGGATGGGTGACGAGTTGTACTTTTTCGGAAGCTAAAATGACATTCTTTTGTTGACCGTGTGTGAAGAAGCGTTGTCATGATGTAGGAGAACGCGGCTTTTGGGTCGTCTTTCGCGAACTTTTGCTAACACCCTGGGTAAACAAATGGTAGAATACCACTCGGCATTAACACTCTTTTGATCTTCAAGTGTAATTGTACAGATGGGACCCGTAGCTGAGAAAAAAAACGCGATCATTTTTTTACCAACGTTTCTCGCCTGCCTCACTTTTGTTGGCTTGTTCTCATTTTCAAACACCCATTCACAAGATTGCTGTTTTTTTTTCGGGTTCAAAACAATAAATCTACGTTTCGTCTACTGTGACAATGTCATAAACAGCATTAGAATGTCTGTGGTCGTACTTCAGTAGCATCTGTGAGCACCATTCCACGCGAGCCCGCTTCTGCTCCGCTGTCAGTTCGTGAGGGATCCAACGACAACAAAGTTTCCGAAATTTGAATTCTTTATAAATTTAAGACTAACGGGTCTTTTACGCGATTATTGAGATATATACATACCTCTTTATTACCCGACGTTTCGGCCCTGTTACAAGAGCCGTGGACTCAGTCCACCCGTGACCACGGCCGTTAGTCTTAAGTTTATAATGTGTACAAAACGCGAAAGTTTAAAGAAGTATTTGAATTCTTCTTGTAAAATTTTCTGGATTTGACTCATACCAATCCCCAATAGTCCTCGAATTTTCTCATAGGTAATCCGCGGGTTTTCTTCAATTAACCGCTTAATAGTAGCCACATTATTTTCGTTGACGGCAGTTGAAGGCCGCCCTCCACGAAATTCGTCATGTAAAGAAACTATCGCCTCACGGTGCTCAAACAAGGTGCTTCTCTCCCAAAAGCATTTTGAAGACGAGCGGCACAGTCTTGCGGAGAGAGAGAACTTTTAAAATCATAACAAATCATCGCTCTAAAATCGTTTTGACTTAATTCCATTTTCGTTGCATACGTAGAACTTTGATGTGTGATAAAAAATAATTGACGAATGATTTCCCGCCAATTGTTTTTTTTATTACTAAGAAGGTTGCAACGTTTAAAGAAATATAACATTCGAAATTCAAATTGTTCCGATTAGCTAGAAGTGCAAAACTTTTAGTGTGCCTCATGTATTGTGACGATTGCGAATTAAATTTTTGCAAAAAAATACAGCTTTCAACTGTCGGATTGGGACTAAATATATGTTGGTATGGATCCAAATTGGAATATAAGGAAAGCATCAGCATTCAATTAAAAAAGAATTTCAAAACGAAGTTCAAAGTTATGAACAAACATAAAATAACGTGCAGTCGAATTGAGTACCTCCTTCTCTTTTTGAAGTCGGTTGAAAATACTATAATATAAATTGGAATCCAGAAGGGTTAGTGGGACAATTTAATCTATAAAATGGACTTTAGGGGGAAAAGTAGAGACAGTTTTACAAGATTTAGCCCTAATAAAGAACGAGTTTCAGTCAATTGGCTTAGAACTGAACCCGAATAAATATGAGATTTTTATATCTGAAAACACAGATAAATTAACAACAATCTCCAAATTCAACTGTCTGGCCCCCAACATTTGGACAAAACTTCTTTACGCCTCCTAGGGTCCCCGATTTTAGAAGATGGCTTTTCCACTTTTATCGAGGAAAAAAATCAAAATTTTGATCAGGTTATTGATAGTCTATGTAATATCAGTATTCATTCAGCTTTCAGTATTCTTCGTTTTTGTCTTTTCGTACCCAAATTTACACATTCAAGACAATTCAGGACAATTTTGGAAAAATGTAGAAATTTTAGGCAGACTAGACAACTTAATACAAAATTCTTTGTGTAAAATCTTAAATGTAAATATTAATGACCGGGCCTGGGTCCAAGCGTCTCTTCCAGTGCGCTTGGGCGGGCTAGGTATTCGTAGAGTCACAGATGTCAGTCTGCCAGCATTTCTTTCGTCGGTCCATAGCACCGAAGAATTAGTCAGGAAAATTTTGTCAAATACACTTGGATGTCTTGCCCCGACACTGACCTGCCCTCACGCCTAGGCTCACAGCGACTGTGGGATTCACCGCTCTGTAAATTGAGAATTAATACACTAATTGACACTTCTGTCAATATTTCAGAGCGTGCACGCCTACTAGCTGTTGGAGAATGGGAGTCAGGGTTATGGATCCAGGCGCTCCCATCGCCCAACATCGGTACCATGTTGGACGACACAACCTTCAGCATTGCCACTTGCCTTCGGCTGGGTACACCTTGTGTATCCCCGCATCATTGCACCTGTGGAGTAGCCGTCGATAATCTGGGACACCATGGCCTTTCATGCACGCTATTCTAAACGACATAATTCGTAGGGCTCTTTCCACCGCAGGTCTTCCGGCCGTACGTGAACCAAATGGTTTAGCACGATGCGATGGAATGAGACCGGACGGTATGTCGTTACTACCATGGAAGATGGGAAGGCCTTTGGTGTGGGACGCTACATGCGTTGACACCTTAGCACCTTCACACCTTCCAAGCACCTCCGGATGTGCCGGCGCTGCTGCTGCATCGGCTGAAGGCCTTAAACGGCGTAAATATGCTAACCTAGCAGGTGATTACATATTTGAGCCGTTTGGGGTTGAGACACTGGGGTCATGGGGTCCGAGTGCTCGCTGCCTATATAGAGACATTGCTAAACGCCTAATGCTTCGCCGATGCTTCTCAGGACCAGAAGGCTGGCTATTTTCTGGCCCAAAGAATAAGTATCGCCATCCAACGTGGCAACACAGCCAGCATTCTGGGAACCTTCCCAGTCGGCAATGACGCGGAGAAATTTTTAAACGATATTTTGTAATGTAAATATTTTTAGTCTTTAATTATGTTTTTTTGTATATTGTAATTCTTATTGTAAATAAAATCTAATCATCTATAAAATCAATAGGCACCTAACTATTCCACCGACTTCCAAAAAAGGAGGAGATTCTCAATTCGACGGTATTTAAAAAAAAAATATATATTTTTGTAACCTCATAACTTTGGACTGGGTGAACGATTTTGATTTTTTTTTAATGAAAACTTCTACTTCCCAAGTAGTCCCATTTCAATTTGGTCCCATTCCGATAATTATTTGGTCCCATTTCGGTAATTTGAAGTCGGTTGTTGTGTCAATTTATGACATGAATTTTTGAAGATAGTCCTAACTGACAAAATAAACGTGTCAAAAGGAGATTGTTCATTTTGCAATAGACCGCCGTTTCGTAACAAAGAATTTTGTATGACAGCGAAAATCGGATATTAAATTGGATTGATATCGTACTTTCATAGGAAATAAAAAATATTCTGTTATTTTGTGGGGTTTTCCCCATTCTTCGTTTTGCCGTTAAAATTAGAGGTTAGTTTTGAAGCAAATGTCCATCAATCCGTCAAATCAATTTTGTCCAATAAGAGCTAATTGTTACATGGTTGAACATGGATTTAATTCAAATAAGCTAGAAGTTATAGTTCCAACACACTTATAAATAACCCTGACAATGGGGCGGCCACATCATTGGGTATACCCACTTGTAAGTGATGCAACTGCCGATCAACGAACAAGATACTGGCAAATAAAGGGCATGTACGCCCCTGGTGAAAAGTGGATGTACACATGCCGTTGTATACCCTTAGATATAAATATTTATTTTGGACATTCTCACACAACGTCATCTAGCCTAAGCTTGTATTAGGTACCTACTTATAACTAATCAACCACATATACAAAGTCACGTATCTAGGATCTAGATAACTGATAAACATACATAGGTAGGTATATTTATTTCTAAATAGGTACCTGCAAACAATATACATAGAAAATATATTTAAGTAAAAGTAGTCATTAAAAGGGATTTTCTAAGTTCGACGTCATTTATTATTTAAAAAATTAACTCATAACAGTCTATAACAATATTCCTCCTTGCTATTGACTTTTATTTATTTATTTTATTTATTTTATTTATTTATTTATTTCAGGCAACAAATAGAAAAGTTACAGTTGGTATAAACTTATTCTACGGCCCATAGATAAATACCTTAAAACTAAGAATACATATATATATTACAAAATGTATATTAGTAATAGAATCTTAAGACTATTGTTAGTACACACTTCACTATCGCACTTCGGTCTTTTTGCGTACCAGTGGTAGCGATCCGCGGAAGCGACGGAACACCACGCTTTTACATCCACTGCCCTTCTACTAGGTAACTCGGTAGGTATAATGACCGCGCACTGCTTCGTTTTGTTCTCAGTGTAATATTAAATGTAAACCAATGCATTTGCGATCTACTCTTTGCAATCATCCAAGAATAATTCATCAAGGTAAATCTTGGTGTCACTGAAAAATGTAGTGTTGAATCTTGGTGTCGATGTTATCGCTTTTGATACTCCATAGTAGTCCATAGCAAGGTCTTCAGTCATACTCCTATCTCTTAGGAATAGTTTGCATAATATGGACAAAAACAACGAGTCGAATAGTGTTTTGCAACCATCGCTTGAAACTACAATACTAAAATACGATATTAATCACCAAAGTCTATGAATTTCTACGAGAAACATTACATATTTATCCCTAAGATTTTATAATAATTTAGAATAAATAATCTAAGATAAAGAGAATTTCTAAAAAATACCAATTGTCAAAAGGAAATTTGTTTTGATTTTTGGTTTAATCGCTTTTTTATTATTTGTCAATTCAGCCTGGACTTTATGTAAATCTTCAAAACATTGTTTTACATTATTTAATTATTAAAACTAGTAAATTGAGTCTGTTATTCAATTTGCTTTATGAAAAAACATACGTTTACTTTAAATCTGTAGTTTTCTTACAAAAAAAACAGAATTTCAAATTGTCGATGATACTCGTAATATTTTCAAAAAGTTTAGTAAGAACTACATAACCTCTTCATATCATTCGATCCGATACTCTTATGATATTTGTCTATGAATTTGATTCATGACATCTGTTCCGACATAGGTAGTGCATTTGAGTAAGAAGACAATTAAAAACGATTACCTACACCACGAATTATTATCAAAGTTTAAACCCCACTTACGATTTCGTTCGAGTGAATTAAAAGATTGTTAAAAAATATTATATGATTTATCAATTTACTTGGGTAGCCATCTTAGGTTTTTAAAAATGAAACGGCTTTTCAACATTCTCCTTTACGTCTTCAAAGTCTTGGTCATCTTATTACAACAAATATTTGACGTGTATTTTTTATCAAGAAATAAACCAATATTGACCCTCACATGCCACAATGACTCGACCTCATTCTTTAACCCAAAGCCAAACAAAGTATTATGCATGACCAAGATAACCATTAAAGCGATACCCTTATAAAAGCTTTAAACGTACCTCAATAAGAAAATGTTATGCCCGGATTCGCATATTATGAGATTTTCACCCTATCGCCGCACCGTGGAGCATGGTGCTTTGCTACCTGTCGGATATAGCTTTCCCACAGTAACGGATATTAGAAAAACGACTGTTTGAAAGAATATTTATATTTATGGGGAAGTTTAAGTAATAATCGCACCTAAATTTACATGACAATAAACTACAAAAAACACTTGAAACAAAACAACTTCTAATTACCGGGATGGGACCAAATTATTGTCGGAATGGGATCAAAAAAAGCAGAATCAAAATCAAAATCAAATCAAATCAATATCTTTATTCATGTAGGTCACAAAGTAACACTTATGAACGTCAAAAAAAGAAAATGCTTCTACATTTACATTTACCGCCAGATTCGCAAGGCAATATGTAGAGCCTGTGAGGAAAGAACCTGGCAAGAAAAACTCGCAAAAAAGTGTATTCTCCAAGCTATTCTCCTTTGGAATGTACTTCCTCCCGAGGTCCAGTTATGCAATACCCGTCCTACTTTCAAGAAAAAAGTCCACCAGATTTACATCAACGCACAGACAACTCGACTTACTTGTACTTTGTAGTTTATACTAATATAAATATTTATTATTATTTTATTACTTATAATATGTATTTATATATTACTAGCTGATCGCCGCGTGATTTAGTTTACTCGTTCCCGGTTCCCGTGGGAACACATTACCGGGATAAAAAGTAGCCTCTGTTACTCAGGGTGAATGTAGCTTTCCAATGGTGAAAGAATTTTTGAAATCAGCACAGTAGTTTTTGAGTTTATTCATTACAAACATACATATCTTTCCTCTTTATAATAGTAGTCCTATAGATGTGTGTATTTATAATGTATATTTCATTTACATACATAGTGTACATAGTGTTGTATTTATTTGTACCATTGTCGATCTCACTCTCCTAATAACAATGAGCACCTACCTAAGCATTATTTCTGTATCAAGGTTGACTGGCAGAAAATTAACCTAAAGGCATTAAGCCCGCCATTGTACGAGTTTGTGCAAGAAGTGCAAATAAAAAAAATAATAAATGAACGATATGCGGTAACAAACATAAAAAAACTGTCGAATTGAGTCTCCTCTTTTCTTAAAGTCGGTTTAAACTGCCGGCCGCCACTGGAAATACCTTCTAACAGAGATGCCTGCTGCAATGAATATAGGAGAGGAGAGGCTACGGTCTCGCGGAATTTAAAAAAAATGGATAATATTTAGAAGACAAATAAAGACGCGAAGAGATTTCTTATGAAATAAGTGGAGCCTTTGTACTGTTAATCTATCCTTAGTATTCCTCTTCTCTTTTCTATAACTTCATGTGTGTACATAAACGAATAAATACAATAAAGAAGCGTTTGAGTATGTAAGCCAACTAAGAATCTGTACACTTGGTAACCTTTTCTTTCTGTATCTGTTTGAGACTAGAGAAGCCTACTTTTGAGCAGTTGGCAGAAATCTCATTATAAGTCAAGCGCGCATTTCTACAGTGTATTCTTCTAAAGTTGTATTGAGTTTGTGTACCATAAATAACATTAAAAACAGAATCAGAAGATTTCAAACATAAATTATTACTAACAAGTAGGTACCTACAGTAGGTATACAACCTTAGCATGTAACTTAGAAACCTAATTTAAATTATCTTCTTAAACCAATTCCAAGTCGCAACTAAGTTCGTGCTTATAATGAAATTCAGTGGTAACTTAGCTTCATCTTGTGAACGCAACTTGGACAACTTTCAAGACAAGATTTTGTGGTTGTACTGTCGTAACTTAATGAATTAAGTTAAAAACCTTACAAAATAAATAATAACACTATATTATAGGTATAGCTACTGGATCTATTACTTTTTCACACAAAAGCTACAGAACAGCTTGATAAGAAACCTTCTTTCAAATCATAAATCATAACATACTCGTAGTATAAAACAAAGCCGCTTCCGCTGTCTGTCCGTCCGTCATCTTAAAACATCTTTAAAACTACACAACGGATTTTGATGCGGTTTTCACTAATAGACAAAGTGGGTCTCGAGGAAGACTTTAGTATATATTTTTAAAGCAGGCAAAGCCGGGGGCGTCCGTTAGTAAATGTTTAAACCAAAAATTTAAATCAATATTTGCTATCCAAAGGCAACTAATCTTATAAAGATTTGGATAGCAAATAAGTGTAAACTGTTCTGAATAAAATACGAGTAGCACCTGGTCTCATACAAAATTCAGGATACATTATTCTTATCTAATTTATATGATAATTATTTATCGAAAACGTATAAAATGCACATTGATAATGAAATTCTAATATTATTATGAAAACAATCTCATTTTTTCATTCAGTCGTTCAATCCTGCCTGTTACACGTAAAGATACTAGGTACTTAACTAATCAAGATTATTTTTGCAAAGTGCAAAATAAATAAGTACCAGAGAACAACAAAAGAAATAATTATGAACTTCGATATATCTTTTTGTTTCGTTTAAGATACATTTATAAATACCTATATTCTTCTGAAATGCTAACCAGCTTTCAGCTTATCTGTGCAGTAATGTTCACCTAAAAATGTACACGATGGGATTTACACCAAGGGAAGGGTTGTGTAGTTATCTTATGTACCTATGTCTGTATTCTACGTGATTTTTCGCTCAGAGCTAGTAGCAAAATCTAATTTACCATACATGTTCAAACCCTGTTTCTAACCTTGTATCGCCCGAACCGCTGAACGGATTTATTTAATAAACATAATCGAAATTCGTCTTGATAACCCAATAAATGTATTAGATGGGCAACACGAAAAAATAACCCATAGCTAGCAACATAGTCAAAAAAAAAAATTTTTATTCCGTGTGTTAATTCCACACACTGGAAGAGAATGTATTTTTTTTTGTTATCTGCTGGCATCATTTAAAAAACTCATGCAGTCAAAATACTACATTGGAGTTCGTACCGTTACTTATCAGTGTTTTTGAAAAACCTAAGAACCTTTGGTATGACAATCATGGACGCTAATAGTACAATTAGAATCCCATTATCCTCATTAACGAGACCACACAACCGTCAGCCATGACACATTGTGTGTGTATAATAAATACATTAACTGCTGAAGGCTCAACGATAAGGCACTCTTCCATGGAGATATAAAAAGCTAAGCTATAATATATATTACTAGTGGTCGCCCGCCGCGACTTCGTCAAAGAGTGTTTAATTTTCCGGATTTCTAGAAAACGCCAACATAACTTTGTTGTTTAAAGCTATTCTGAGGCAAGTACAATCTACAAAAGTTTTTGTTGAATTGATAAGAAACAAAAGCGAAAGAAAGGAATGTCTTTTGAAACAATTGTGGATGTAGTTGTGTTTAACTTCAATTTGTGAATAATTTTGTCCAAAGCGCTCTCGCCAGCGCTTCAAGCTGCTGAAACTTCTATATTGCTACTGTCGATGTGGGAATTGCAAAACTAGTTTTATCTCGTTACATAGTCAGTTGAAATGAACTTTTTTGTATTCTAGGATATCCTTTGCATACCCTTCGTGAAATTTGATTTAGCAACTTACATTTTGGACAACTAATTCTTAAATCTTTGTTATTATTATTTCCACCAAGTGCCGACAATCGAAAGCATAATTAAGATACGTACATACTTACCTACATTTAAAGTACTTATTGTAATATTAGGAGAAGTAGAAATACCAGAAATAAATAGTTTATGATGTCAACAGTAACGATTACAGTGTACAAGTATGTGTTTATCATGTTTTACAAAAGAAAATACCTAATTAGGGGAGGTAGGGGAGCATTGGGCACTTTTTACTTAAATCACAATAAAACTGTTATTTCTTAATAAAATCAACTTTTTATTTCCAATTTGAATGGCACATATCTTTGCAAATTATTGCTAAGAATCGTTATATAAATGTTATAATTCTTAAAGTTACAAGAGATTTTCTGAACCTTGCCATAAGTGCCCAAACCTCTTAATGGTCGGGTGGTTTGGGCACCTTTGTGGGAGGTTCGGGCATTGTTTTGATACGCCACATACCTACTAAATTATTTAGATACTCGTACTATACCGGGTGTTACGTAAGGGTTATATCAACCCGAAGCCAGCCCCATCAGCTGGTCGACCAGAACCCGTTTCGATATGTGGCGACAGCCAGAGAAGAAGAAAAAAGTTCATAAAAAAAACATTATTACCGAATAAAATACACACTTGTTTAAACAACACTAGCTAAAATCAGCTGCTTCGGTCATCGACATCAAATAGGTACAAATAATGCGCGCCTGTGAAAAGCCTTCCGTCTCACTCCTGGTAGGAACATTTTGTCTCTGTTTCGCATCAAGCGATACCGCACGAATACGAAGCACTCGGTCGGCTTCGGTCGCCGTTTGAAGTTTCCTAGAATTTTATTTAAAACCATTTAGCAAGGTCACAGGTCAGTTCAGTTGCATTCTTTGCTTTGTGCAGTGAGGTAGCTAAATAGTTGTTTAGTATGTTAATTTGTGAGTTGTGTCAAGTTGTGTGTGATAGTGATTGTGTTGTGTAGTAATGGCTCTGAGTAACGAAGAGTTTTACGAGATGATGCTTTGTGTAGGAGCATCAGAAGGCAATTTGAGCGCTGCCCGGGAGTTGTACCGTGAGCGTTGATACCTAAAAATACTGTGTACGCAGTCGAGTGGAAACCGCATTTAGCACTGTTACACAAGAAATTAACCTTTCCTGTAAACAGGTAAGATTTTTCTAAAATTGGGGACAGAGATTTTACTATCACTTGCACGTGGTGTACCTGTCGAACCACGGACGAAGATCTGGGGAAACAACTATGTGTTGGTCAAAATTTTATTTACATAAACAAAAATAATCCTTTAAGGACGCCCACACCGCCGCGAAGCCCACGCCACCGCCAAGGGCATTTATATCGAAACGGGTTATGGTCGACCAGCTGATGCTGGCTTCGGGTTGATATAACCCTTTCGTAACATCCTCTATAACTAAAAAAATTTAATTTCGATCTTATTATATATTTACTTGCAGTACTTTTAATTTTACTCTTTTTGAAACTTCATCAATGGCGCGTAAGATTATCTTGATCGGAATTACACGATTGTTTATCTGTTTAAATTGAAACGGCATTTATTCATATAATACATAATATGAAACAACTAAAGTGTTATATATGGATACCAGTAATCGTGAGAGCATTGGGCATGCCGAAACCTCCCATCAATATGAGTGCCCAATGCTCACCCCTCCTTTTGCGAATTAATCCAAATAACTTTTTTTTATTCAAACGTTATGCTTTATTATTCATTTATTATCTTTGATAAACACACATTTACGTATATTAAAGAAACTTACGGCTTTTCACAGATTGTTCTGTTATTTCCTTTGAACGCACTACAAAATATTTACTTTTGGATGCACGAAACTGTCAACCGCCTGCCACACTGACAAATAAACGTAATGATAAATGACATTAGTCTAAGCAGTGTTGTTAGGGTTTAAACTAAACTACCACA
Organism: Nudaria mundana; assembly: GCA_963556515.1. Lineage (NCBI taxonomy): Eukaryota > Metazoa > Arthropoda > Insecta > Lepidoptera > Erebidae > Nudaria > Nudaria mundana. Next base: position 15,390,739 of record OY748310.1, on the reverse strand, counting down.
GCTTAAAATATTAAATTACACTTTTCTAGTTACAAGGTGCCCGAACCTCCCGACTGCCCAATGCACCCCTACCTCCTACTTAGTTGTGAACATAACTTGCATTTGTAAAAGTTAGGTAAACATCAAGAATTACTTATGTTCAACATCCACATTGCTAATGTGCATTGCTGCTGATAGGCGCTGGCGAGAGTGGCCATGCACTTTGGGGGTTCACTGGGAAATTAACATCAATGATTTATTTCAAGAGTTAGTACTGTCTGGCCTCCTACTAACACTAAACTTCACGGGTCTTTTAGATGATCAACATGAAACTATTTGGCTTTAATTATATAATTATTGATTGATTCCTACGGCTCCCTTTATGGGGCATAGTTTTCTCATTTTTTCTTCCCACGGGAGCATATTAAGTATATGTGTGTTACTATGATGTATGAGCTACATTACTGTTAAGTTTTATTAAAATCCGTTCAATAGTTTAAACATCCAAAACTTAATTTTTTTTAATATTTTTTACCATAGGACGGGAGTTGCTTTTAAAACTACGCAGTAAAACTGTATCCCAACTATCTTGAAGATTTTAAAGATTTTAAAGATTTCCCGGTCAGGACAAACTTAGTGTGATGACACATACGTTTGTACCGAAGTCTGGATGTTTCCAATGTATAATATGTATGTATTTACAAAAAAAATATATAAGTATTTATATGAGTTTATCTAGTACTAATATCACAAGCTCTGCTTAGTTTGAGACTAGATGGCGTTATGTGAATTGTCCTAACATATTTATTTAATTCCTCAAATTTTATTGGTTGTTAGAACACAATAATACTGCTTAATTGGTCACGCATTACGTATAATGACATCCCATTGATTGTGTAATTCATCAACAGTAATCAACTGACTGTAAATTAATACATCTTGCCCGAGAAGCCAATGTGATTTCACATCAGCGTGTAAATAACCTACGGAACATTAATATGTACTTACTAGGGTTAATTCTAAATCTTTTTAGGGTTCCGTACCCATAGGGTAAAACGGGAACTCTATTACTGAGACTTCGCTGTCCGTCTGTGTCTCATGAACCATGATAATTAGAAAGTTGAAATTTTGAATGATGTATTTCTGTTGCTTCTGTAGTAACAAATACTAAAAAGTAGAATATAATAAATATTTAAGGGCGCTTCCAATCAACAAATGTAGTTTTTTGGCGTTTCGGTACGAAACACTTTGTGTGTGACTCCGATTCGCACTTGACCGGATTTTTCAAACTTTAAACCCTACAATATCTACAGTTATAATGTAACGTAGTACTATTCCTATTCTGTGGTAATGTATTGATTTTAATGAAAGATAAATTTATTATTTGCAGTTAAATAACACACATAACACACCTATACTCCCGAAGGGGCAGGCAGAGGCGCCCCACACACCCACAAATTGCCAGTATTTCAGTCACACGTAAAAGGGGGCAAGCCATTGCCGCCACCGGGCACACATATAATGGGTTATTTTCAAAATGACCGAATGAATTTAATAAAGAGCAGCAGCTATATTGTAACTTTGAAAAGAAATTTGTTGCCTTGCAATGAAATGTCGATGAAAGACAACAAAACCTTACGTGCCAGCCACTATGACACTGCCAATTAAAGTTCTGGGTGTCTCGGACTATATGCAGTTAAATAACAGTAATCAAAATTATCATGTTAATGAATATTGTTGCTTGGGATACGGGGAACGATCTTTTTTAGATTCGGCATAGAACTTCCCATCGTATAGTATGGTTATAATTTATATTCACTGTCATTTATTGGCAGTTCTCCGAAGTAGCACACTTTGCAAGACATCTATCATTACTGGATACTATCGGTTTAGTGGCTCAGTTACTCCCAAGCGCGGGAACGTTTTGTCAAGTGCAGTTACAAGTTACAAATCCTAGCATTAGTGTCGAAGGTATTACGTTAGACGACGTCATTGTACTAATAATTTAAGCTTATTACAATTTTAGTGTGTTGGGTTCACAAGTGTTGGAGCTCTGGTTTTGATTTGAGATGTAAGTAAATCTCTAAACACGTTTATATACCTATACCTACTCACATAAATAGCATATACACTGAACTACAAATTATATAAATATAATAAATATCCTAAACCAATATTATCATAAAAAATGTACGTTCCGTAAAATTTTGGTTAGGAAATTAAAACATTATGTAACTTTAGACATATTAAGTATTATTTTACTTTAATAAGAGAATTAACACGAATGACCAGGTTAATAACCAGGTTATTTTCCTAGTTACACAATAACTCATGTGCACCCTACGTTATGAAATTATAATGGACGTAAAAAGATTCCGCAATGCGGCTCGCAAGTGCCACCTTCACGTCTCAACATGTCTGTCCTGAGACGTGGTTATGAAACTTGCTCTGTAACTTACATTACCAAGGCACCTACTTGTGTTACCATGTCACCACTAACCTCAGTGTGGCCTCTAACCATTTCTGTATTGAAATGGCATGATGGTATTCTTTTCAACTGACTTCTAAAAAAGGAGGAGGGTCTGAATTCGACTGTATGTTTTCCCGTCGTACCGTATTTTGTTATTTTTTTATGCTTTTTACCTCATATCTTTGGGCTGTGTGAACCGACTACGATTTTTACTTCCCTAGTAGTCCCATTTCAATTTGGTCCCATTTCGACAATTATTTGGTCCCATTTCGGTAGTTTTAAGTCCGTTGTTGTGGCAATTTTTGATGTGTATTTTATAGTAACAATTGTGTAATTGTGTGTAATTTGATCTACTAACATAAGTTTTTTTTTTCTTTAGTTCCGCGGCCCAAGGTCGCGGCCGCTCTAACGTCCGTTGCCGGGCATCTCTGGTTACAAGCAGAACGTATTTCCAGTGGCGCCCGGCGGACTTTGACCACCCCTGTGATCTCTGCGGGGGTTGGGTCGGGATGAGAATCCCGCCCCGTAGGGGTAGGGTTTTATCCCGCGTCAGTGAGTGAATCTGGTTGCGTGCTATGGGGCAAAGGCCCCGCAGCACGCAACCCTTCTAGCCTGCTTCTGTAAGGACGACGGGTGGCGATCCCGCCGTCCTCAGGCCCCGATCATGGAGGTCGATGATCTTGGGCGTAGATGAGTCTACGGCGCCCTCGCCGCTGACTACGGAACTCGGCGGGGAGGGTACGCTCCCTCTTCCTCTCGGCCGCCTCCTTCGCGAGCACGACTTGCTCGCAGAAGGACACGGCCGCGTTCCACCTACTCCCGCTGGAGACCATGGCTTGAAGCATACTCTCCAGCGAGAGGGACTAACATAGGCTAAGCAAGCATTGTTACTAACTCCATGAGTCTTGTTACTTGAAATAAATAAAATGTTATTAATATAGTTCGGCAGATTTCCGGTATCCAACGCTATCGCCAGCGCAATATAGAAATTATAATAATTATGAAGCAAAGATTGGATGATGACGGTATTGTTCATCATAACTCAGTAGTTAGAGCATTCCCCTGGTTAGCCCGTAACAAGGCGTGGGTTCAAGTCCTACCGATGACATGCCATTTTTTGTGATTTATAATTGCTATCTTAATTTAACTTATAATTATTTTATGCTTGTTGCGCTTATTTGAAGTATACCGACAGTAATTTATTGATGTTAAGATAACAATTTCGTTGATTTAGGAGAGTTTGATTTTTTCAGTCAATATTTACCTATAATTTCCGGGAGTGAAGTTAAGCCCGAAATACAATTTAACGAGTGAATTGATAAGAAAATGCCTTGAGTAATTGGATCTTTTGTGGTACAAGTGGGAATTGAAATGCCTAAGACCAATACAGTACACACTCTGACTCAGTAACTAACACTTATTTTTTTGAAGCAGCTAAACTATATTTTATAGGATTTATTTACTTTCACATGACCTGATGTCCGTGTGTAAAGTTAAATTTGAGACACTTCCTGATTTCCGATTAAACTGAAACTATTTTTATTTTCAGCTTTGTGTATGGTGTGAAGGCAGACTTAATGCCACAGACATTATCTATCAGTCAAGTAGTAGGTATGCTCTATTTTTATATTATTTATACTTTGGTTAGTGATTAGTTGTGCTAGTTCATATATTTTCTAAGGTCGGACGTGTTTTAAATTGGGATCTAAACTTGGAAGTTCATCACATGCATAGCCAAAAAGAAAACTTTATAAGCGTGTTTTTATTTTATTACTGACATTATATATATTTAATATCGATGCCGATAACGCAAGAGAAACACTCACTATGGTTACAAAGTTGTTCAAATGTTTATTAGATAATTCTAAGAGAGCAAGCGTTGTCTGTTTTCAATTATTTAATACAATGTAAGCAAACTTCGTCCTTGAGGTTACAAAGTTACAACAGCAACTGAGCAAATGTAATAACTTGTAGTACCGCACTGCGACACACTGTTGCACTAATTCTCTCAAAGCTTGTGGTTAGGTAATGTAAACAAACAATGGACACGAGTATGCTAATGAAGCAAACCTGAAGGTTTATAAGCTGCTGCAGAATTGTACAGCATAAAAGAAATTACTGATATTTAAGACAGACAGGCATACAGGGGGAATGCTCTGGCCACTGAGATATGATGACAACGACATTCTATATTTGCTTCCAATCATAATTTCTAGATTGCGCAATTACGGTTAGCGTTGGCTCCATCAACCAGAACTTTGCTTGTGTATCGTGTTACAACGATATTTAAACACTGAATTTTTAGAAGAATCCTTACCAATCAATATATTTTTGTATTTCAAAGCAATGAGTTTGCTTTAACTAGTCTTAAAATATTGAGATAGAAGTTATAAACAGATCACAAAAACTGATGTCAGAGAATTCCCCCTGTAAGGGAAAGGCCGTGGTTTCGAGTCCTGCCATCCATACCGCCTATTTCCCTGAAGTGGTAGGCAGAAGTGCATTGCAAACCTACTTTTTAGCAGTTATTTGGATGGTCCCACGTAATAGGGGACAAGCCTATTGCCGTTACCGGGCACTCTGTAAATCAAACCAGTCTAAATGGGACTTAAACGTCTTGAATTAAAGGTCCGCTCTCCGACGTTTTTCAGTTCAATTGCACAAGCCAACCGTGGTTATGAGCTCACTGAGGCAAAAAGTCGAAGCGTTTGCGGAACAATATATCCGTTTCTCAAAACCGTTCCAAAATAACAGTTTACTTAATGACTGTACGCCAAGATTTGTTTCTCATACCTATTATCATACCTACTACGGTGATCAAATCCCGTTTATATTATATTATAACAGTTGTATAAGTGAATTTCAAGCCTTAGCAACTTTGCAATATCTTGAACATTTGCAAACTGAGTGTAAATCGTAAGGAACTGTAGGATAAACCGTTATTGTCTCTGGCCGACCGCCAGATCTGTCATCTGTAACCAACTTAAGTCTAGAATGAGAGACATTCGTACTTCCGCAAGCACACTGAGCATAATTCAGGCTCATAGGATAAGAATCTGCTTGATGCCAAGCAAAATGGTATGCGATTAAAGTGATACATTCAGACGACTTTCTTACAATCCTTTCTGTAGCGCTTTGCATTTTATGTTTGTTTGTTATTTTTTTTTTATTGAAAGTTTAGACTTGTTGTGTTGCTCATTTTTTTCAATCTCAATTTATTTATTTATTTATAGATTCTTGTACGCCAATTAAATCATACAAGGAGCTTAAACAATCTTGTAGCAGTACAATGGGCGGCCTTATTGCATAGATCAATTTCTGCCAGGCAACCTTTGGATGGATAGATCTTTAGGACGAAAAGGTAGTAGTGGGCGCAGTTAAATAAACTTACATAATATGAATACATAGTAAAGGTAGGTACTTGCACACACACACATACAGAGAGAGAGAGAGAGAGAGAGAGAGAGAGAGTTAATTTGAGTCTATTCAGACAGTAATTTCGCTTAAATTATATTAAAATTGTTGTAACACTAGATGATGCATGCATCGCCGCCCGCGAAAATTGCTTATACGAGTTTTTTTTTCTTGCCATCCATGAAATCATGAAATTTGTTAAGTAACTGCGCAAATCAGCGTGTACAGTCAGCTTCAGAGAAAAGGAACCCCCCTTGATAATAACATGAAAGCATTAAAGTTTTTTGAATTATTGTGTATATGGCATGTTGGTCTAGTGGTTATGACCGCTGCTTTGTGGACACGGCAACCGAGGTTCAAATCCTCGGACACAAGTTCTTTTTTTATTCATATAATTATTTTTTTATTTTCTTAAGCACTTTTTGTTAATTAATATTTAAGGAATCAAATTTTATAGTAGGTATGAGGTTTGTAAGAAAAGATAGGCTTATTGCATAAACAATATTAATTTATTTCTCGAATTACATTTCTAGGTTTTTTTCTTTCCTCTTTCCATTCCTGGTTGAGTATACAGTTTTTCTATCTGAGTTAAATTGGGGTTACTTATTTTTAAATTTTACCTGACCTAAATTCATTGACAAAATACTATACCCTAAGTGAAGTATAAAATGTTTACTTAATATACTGAATATCGCCGCGTCACATGACTCACGAATGACGTCACGTGATGCGATCGTTCGCTGAGCTGCGAACAAGCGAGCAGCTTCATCTGCCTTTTTTTGCATGTTCATATTAATTTGTAATTTTCTGATATTTTTCGGCTTTCGGTTCAATTGTATACCAAGATACAATTTACTCACAAAAAAATACCACATTAATTTATGTGCTGTTTGAGGATACGAACTCGCATCTCCAGCGCCAGCCGATCACCTAGGCCGTGCCTTATACCAGTAGGCTATCGGTTCACTTGATAATAATGGCGAAAATATGAATAACATTACTCCTTTTATCGAACAAAGTTGATTACGGTGTAATTTTCTAGACCTTAAGGTTTAAATTTCAACTTTCACTTTATGTGATAATAATAACTGCTCAATAGACTAAAAGATAAGGTTGAAATTAGTATAGATTTCTCGTTTAGTTCAATAGATTACGCTTGATACAGCTTGTTGCACTACCGTCATGTTTTACTTCAAAAACTTATCTGCTGTAGGAGCTGCGGCTATAGTATTATAATATCTGTGACAGCGCGATAAGGTTGCAATTAGAATACTTCTTTGCCTTATTTACTAAACTGTGATTGAAGGTAACTTTATAATTCGTGGTAATTTGCATTGGTGTTAATCCTCCTCGTAATATTATTCAATTTATTAAGGTTTTGATCAGTTTTTTGGAAGCTAAAATTATTGTTCTCTGGGAGCAAGAACAAAGCATAAAGAAAATAGCTCGAGATATGGGCATAACGGTAAGAGTTACGATAAAAATATATTATGTACCTATTTATTGCTTAATCATGTTACATTTTCATTTACAAATTACTTTTATGGAATTTATTTTATTTATTATCATTTTCATTACAGAGAAATACAGTGCGTAGATGGATTCGAAGGTATCAAGCGACGGGTGATATAAAATGTGAACGACAAGGACCTCGCCGACACATGAATCAGAGCGGCACCGTGATATTGTGGAAGTTCACTCAGTGGCACCCTTCAAAACTACGCGCTCAAGTGCTGAAACTTTTGGAGTGTCGCTGAGTACTGTTCGACGACATCTACACGCTGCGAATATCCATAATTATAAGCCAGCCAGAAAAATTCAACTTACTGACGATCATCGCACCAACTGAGTAAATTTTGCTACTCGTTATTTAAATTTCGACTGGGAAAACGAAATTGTTATATTTACCGACGAAAAATGCTTCAAGTCAGATAGGGATGGCCGAAAAATTTTATGGAGAAGAAGTGGCCAACGGTTCAACCCTAAAAACGTATTAGACTTGAGAACAAGCGGGCGGTTAACATTAGGTAAGTAAATGATTATATTCTTTAACATAAAATAAATTAATAATAACATAAAACTAATACATACATATATGAATATATATATATATATATATATATTTATTTTACATATTGTACATTTATTTGACATTAATTTACATATTGCAACAGATTTGAAAAGGTTTATTACTTTAGGTTACTGGGGATGGATGTCTTCAATGGGCCCAGGCGAGCTAGTGGAAATAGGTGGCCGCATGAACAGTGAGCGATTCCTTGAAGTGTTGAATGACGTAATGCTGCATTCAGTGCGGGTCGCATATCCAGAAGGACAAATTTACCTGGTTCAGGATAACTCTTCAGTGCATCGGTCCCGAATTGTCCAACACTGGCGAAATGCACAAGAAGATATAACGGTGTTTGAGTGGCCGGCAAAAAGCCCGGATCTTAACCCTATAGAAAACTTATGGGGTCAGATGGTTTTAAACTGGGACTCAAGTGAAATAAAGTCAAAAAAAATTGGATGAAGAGGTAAACAGAACTTGGGAACTAATGCGAAATAGTGCCGCATGTTTTAATATGGTGTCGGGGATGAAAAGTCGTCTTCAAGAAGTGATAGACAGTGAGGGCCATCCTCTCCGTTATTAATGCAGTTTATCGATTCTTACCCAGGACAAATCTTTGTGTGCCGAACACGATTATTTGTTATGTGTCTGGGTGTAATTAATCTAAAAAAAATATTTAAAATAAGTATTATATCCGTTGTCTAGTATCCATATCACATTAAGGTGCTTATTTTAGGCTAGATGACGCTGTGTATAAAGACAAGTGTCCTAACATTCATAATAATAATATTATATTATTAATACCTAATCCCATTACAAGTTTTTGTATACAAGTTTAGTAATCTTCTAATGTGTTAACGATGCACCATCTGACCTCACATATTTTTCTAATGTTGTGTTAAAAGGGTTACCCACTTATCAGAAAATGTGATCAAAGAGGAAGATGTATATTGCTATACTGTTATAGTTTAGCATGTTGGTTCTTTCTTTGTGATTCACAGGAACAAATAACATTTCATTTTTCAACCATTCTTTTATATTCAAAGATTATACAGAGTGAAAAAAAATTTATGATCATATATATATTTAAATAAATCAATATTTATTTAAATAAATATGTAAATAAATATTGTAGTTATGTTTCTAGAATTATCTAATATTAAGTATTGTCAATAAAATTAGGTCAGGTAAAATTTAAAAATAAGTAACCCCAATTTAACTCAGATAGAAAAACTGTATACTCAACCAGGAATGGAAAGAGGAAAGAAAAAAACCTAGAAATGTAATTCGAGAAATAAATTGATATTGTTTATGCAATAAGCCTATCTTTTCTTACAAACCTCATACCTACTATAAAATTTGATTCCTTAAATATTAATTAACAAAAAGTGCTTAAGAAAATAAAAAAATAATTATATGAATAAAAAAAGAACTTGTGTCCGAGGATTTGAACCCCGGTTGCCGTGTCCACAAAGCATCGGTCATAACCACTAGACCAACATGCCATATACACAATGATTCAAAAAACTTTAATGCTTTCATGTCATTATCAAGGGGGGTTCCTTTTCTCTGACGCTTACTGTACATACAGACAAACAGAAACACGATTTTGGCTTAATCATGGTGACCTTAAACTGTTTGTTGATTTTACTATCCTATAAACCTGCGCTCGGACTACTGACATTCTATTTAATGTTATGTGTCATCTGTCCCGACTGTTGAAGTTTTGGTTTTAATAATATGTGGTTATGGATTATATATCACTATATAATCCATAACCACATATTATTATAACCAAAACTCCCACGTAATATATACACGGCAATAAGCCTATTGCCGTTACCGGGCACTCCCGGTAACGGCAATAGGCTTGTCCCCTATTACGTGGGACCAACAAAATTACCGGCAAACTGTGGGTGTGTAAACTCGGGGTTATAGGCGTGATGTATGTCTATATGTATATGTCTATCATAGACACAAATTTTGTATTATTACTCAAAATATATTAATTTTACTGTCCTTGTAGCCTCATGGCATACTCCACATCAGATACGGTTACGAGGAAGTTGGAATTTAGTTATTACATTTTTCCATCATCCAAATATAAACAGGATCTCCCTCAGGGTAAATTATTCGATAAAAAAAGAATCGCTGGTAGGTATTGGTTTTGTTGTGACGATCCCTCGCTAGGCCTCGTATAATTTATCGTACTTGCATTAAAAAAGTTGATTTCAAAGATACGATCAAATAAATAATAATAATATCGATAATAATTTCAATCGAAAAAATATTAATTTCGAAATGAAAGAAATTTTATCTTTGCCCTTCAGTGGAGCCAGCGGCACATTTAAATTTGTGCGAGCGACGGGTTCTTGTAACTTGAAATAAAAAAAAATAAAAAATTGTTGTTTCGAGGATAATGTGTTCGACTGGGATCGATCACGAAGGACGGAGACCAAGGTCCCAGTCGCGTGATTTCTATCTCTAACTCTCTACTGCTCTCTCTAACTCAATAACAGCGCACTAGATAGCTACAAAAGTTTTTCAGCTACTTCCAAAAGAAAAAAAATCCATTTGATCCTATCGTAACTACCTTAACAGGCAAACTACCACAGGTAAGGCTTAGGCTTCCTGAAAATGTGAAAGGATGTAATACAAGCGAATTCCCTAAGCATTTGAGGAAAGTAAAGTGAAACTCACAAAATATAGGTACCTACATTGAACTAATCCTCAGGGAAAGGAATAAAACTGATTCCTTACTAAATATTTTGTAGTATGTATTCCCAAGAAAATAATAATTTTAGATATAAGAAGGTTTGTGGTCGTGACTAGCATGTTGATTATCATTTTCTTCACTTGCCAACCTCACGCCAGGTGTTAGGGACCTATAGTTGCCAATTTAAACTCCATTGCACGTTATTAAACGTAAGACAACAAAAAAAATACTTTTGTTTACGCGATCATTGAAACATAATACATACTACTTTTTTACCTAGCCGATGTTTTGACCTTTTTTGCAAGAGGCGTGATTACGGGTTGACTGGTGTGAGCTCAGTGTCATCTACGTGAAGTGCGGGTTTGTTCAACTATTCTCACTTCTTCATCACTAAATGTTGTGTTCGAGTAGGTACCACGGTCGTTCCACAACCGTTGCACAGTTGTTGAATACCTAGAAATTTTAATCACCCATAAGGTAACCAATTGAGGTTCAAATAGTAGGTAATTTTAAAGATTTCTCAGTGTTCAGTTCAGTCATCTTAAAATTCTCCTGCCGTTTGTGTCGAACTAATTCTCAAGAAAATATTTTCTTCTACAGAATTACACAAAGTTCTGAAGATCTTTACAAGGTCCTTATCAGAAAAAAATAGGTTATCAGCAAACTTAGTGATTTTGTAAAATGTTCGATTACTTTACCTGTTAAGGGCACATGTAAAATTGATAGTATAAAAAAATACAGACGTTTCATAAGATTAATGCTAGTGGAGACGTGGCCTTAATCGAAAAAGTTAGATCGAGTTGAAACCAGTTAGAATCGGTTTAGCTGCGACCCGTTTATTTACTTCGTGTTGTTTTTTTGAATTGAGAACTATATTTAAGAAAACAGTGCTAAAGTCTTGAGATGTGTTTTATGTATGACATGACAAGTTGTACATACTTATCTAAGCTTACCTAAATGAACATGTAGAAGTGGCTGTACCTAGTTTTCATTGGTAGTTGTGTAACCCTTAACTATTTAGAATTTAAATAGTTAGGTTCAGTACATTTAAATAGTTTCCAACAGATGTTTGCATTTGCTGGCAATAAGTTTAGGTAACAGTAAGTACTATCCTAGGATACGTCTGATTCAATGATTCATTATTTTTATTTTTTTATTACTGCAGAACTTGGAGGTATCTGACATTGGTCTTGGCTGTAGGAAATTAGGTTCAGATTTTAAAATTGTTATTGATTTTCTACTCGTTATGTTGATTGCATTAGGTGGGTACCTACAATATGACTTGCGACCTCGGAATGATAAATAGAGAGAGAGAATAGATTAGGTACCTTCACCTCCCTCTGCGCATGGCTCCGTCTCTGCCCGACGCGGACAGCACCGGCGAAGACGACGTACCCGAAGTCAGGGTGGGGGAGCTATGTGCGGCAGTACTCCGGCTTAAACGCCGGAAAATCACTGCCCCCGGACCCGACGGCATTCCTGGCCGTGCATGGGTCCTGGCCCTCGAAGAACTCGGGCCTCGACTGATGGGGCTCTTTAGCGCATGCCTCGAAAGGGGCCAGTTTCCCAAGGTGTGGAGGACGGGGAAACTGGTCCTGATCCGTAAGGCGGGGCGGCCGGTGGACTCACCGTCCGGATACCGGCCGATCGTGTTGCTCGACGAAGTGTGTAAGCTCTTTGAGCGAATTATCGCGGAACGCCTCGTCGAGCATCTCTCGACGGTGGGGCCAGACCTGGCGGACAACCAGTACGGTTTCCGTCGGGGACGCTCCACCGTGAGCGCGATCATGCGCGTCAAGAGCCTGACGGAGGAAGCAGTCTCGCAGGGCAAGGTGGTGGTGGCGGTGTCTCTTGACATCGCCAACGCGTTCAACACCTTGCCATGGAGCTGCGTTAGGGAGGCGCTCGTGTATCACGAAACGCCTCTCTACCTCCGTCGTATTGTCGGGGCCTATCTCTCGGAGAGGGCCATAGCTTTCCCTAGCTGGCTCGGGCCAGCTCGCCGGGATGTGTCGTGCGGTGTTCCGCAGGGGTCGGTCCTGGGGCCGCTTCTGTGGAACATCGGCTACGACTGGGTGCTGCGGGGTGCATTGCCTGAGGGCGTCGGCGTAACGTGCTACGCCGACGATACCCTCGTCGCGGCGCGGGGTGCAACGTACCAGGAGGCAGCACTCAAGGTCACGACGGGTGTTGCTCAAGTCGTGGGTTGGATACGGCGGCTGGGACTGGAGGTGGCCTTGCACAAGTCCGAGGTTCTGTGTTTTCACAGACCTCGAAACGGTCCACCTAAAGGTTCCAGCATATATGTGGGAGGCGTTAGCATCGGCATCAAGCCCTCGATGAAGTATCTAGGGATCGTACATGATAGCCGATGGAACTTCGGACCACATTTCCGAAGTTTGGTCCCCAAGGTGACACAGGCACCGGTCGCGCTTTCGCGACTGATGCCCAACCTAAACGGACCCAACGCTTCCTCCTGGAGTACCTGGGGATCGTGCGGAGTATGGCCCTATACGGGGCTCCCGTATGGGCGGCGCGGTTGACGGCCAACAACTCAACGCTCCTTAACAGACCGTTGAGGACGTTGGCCGTCAACACAATAAGGGGCTACCGCACGATCTCCGAAGAGGCTGCATGTCTCCTAGCCGGGACCCCTCCATGGGACCTGGAAGCGAGAGCCCTTGCGTCATTGTTCCAATGGCGCAAGGAGGCGCTGGAGCAGGACCACAGGCCTGCGTCTCGAGAAATCGATGACCAGCGGTCCCAACTCTGCCAGGATCTCATGGAGTCATGGAGGGTGCGACTTGAGTACCCAAGTGGGGTACCACCATCATCGCGGCGGTGAGACCGATCATGGACGATTGGCTGCAGAGGCAGCATGGTGACCTGACGTATCGTGCGACGCAGATCGTTACCGGGCATGGATGCTTCGGTAGCTATCTGTTTCGCATCCGTCGTGAGGTCACACCCCGGTGTCAACACTGCGAGGTTTCCGACGACGACACCACACTCCACACGTTGGTGGAGTGCTCAGCATGGGCGAGTCAGCGCCGGGACCTCGTAGTGGGTCTGGGCTTGGATATCCTCTCACTGGAGACCATGCTTCAAGCCATGGTCTCCAGCGGGAGTAGGTGGAACGCGGCCGTGTCCTTCTGCGAGTTAGTTAAGTTAAAATGAAATTTAATCACTTCAGTTCAGTTTTCTTCAGTTTCAAAACATATTCACTTACCATGTTGGCTTCACCCATACATCATACATTTTTTGGAGCCAGACGGGGCCATTTGTTGACAATAAATATCTCTGACAGGTTTGTGTTGGCCATCGCTCAAAGGAATAAAAACAAAAACACTCGTGTGCTTATTAAATTTGCGACGTATGATTTATTTCGGTTTGGTTTCAAATATTTTTCATTCAAACCATGAAAAACAACTAAATCACGCCTGTATTGGTGGTTCCACGTAAGGGTCTTTACCGTTACCTGGTATTATAGGAAGAAAATTCATAATTAACAACTGTGTTATTCAAAGCAACATTTCAACGAGTTAAATACGACTATTAATATTGTTAAATCTATATAACAAAATATGACATCAATGGCAGTCGTTAGGGGTTGTTGGACCCCTTAATCAAAAATCCGACCGGTCTAACTACAGAACTTCGATATCGCCCATGGGTTGTGGAGGTCAGATGGCAGTCGCTTCACGGAAAATATCGAAGTTCAGCCGAATCGCAGTTAGACTGGAAAGCCGACCCCAACTGAGTTGGGAAAAGGCTCGGTGAATGATGATGATGAATATTGTAAAATATCTGCAGCTCAGCATGACAAACTAAAAGTATAAAACTTTAAACAGGCTCACCTATTGCCGCTTACTACTCGTATGATGTTTCCCAGAGCCTCGCCCGTTGACCGGCAGGTGCACCTTTTGCAAGTTCGGTTGATTTGAGTCTACATAACTTCAAGTGCAACCCCTTAAATGTGCGCAATAACCATAAAATGTTTAGGACGCACGTTAGGACTTCGGTTTTTCGTTACTTCTCCGTTCCTATTCGACAAAACCTCCCTCAATAAATTGACAATTTAACACAACAACTTTTCACTCACCTCAACTTTTCACGTCTCACTAGTAGTTCATGAGTATTAAGTACGAGTACTCTTCAGCATTATAATACTAGTATAGAGGGAAATAAAGTACTAGGTTGTACCTAGTATGTACTTTATCTTTGCTAGTTCTTTTACAAACAAATAAGTAGTACCTATTTTTTATAATTTTACAATATAATACAAAAAATATAGTCTGCTAGCTGGACTCGAACCAGCGACTGATCCCTATCCTGTAGGAACGTTTTCAAAAGTTAGTACGTAGGTCACACTATAAGTTCTGCGTAACTTAAAAAAACCACTTTTCATTTTAAACATTTTTTCATGCAATTGAGCCATTTTTTAATACAGGAGGATGACAGATCTGAAGGCATGTTTTCTACGTGCTGAATGAACGCTATTACTGCCTCTTCGGAGTTGGTAAAAGTGAACCCTCTCATCAAATCATCTTTGATTTTGGGGAAAATACAGAAATCACAGGGTGCTAAGTCGGGGCTATGCGCAGGATGGGTGACGAGTTGTACTTTTTCGGAAGATAAAAATGACTTTGTTTTGTTGGCCGTGTGTGAAGAAGCGTTGTCATGATGTAGGAGATTGCGGCTTTTGGGTCGTCTTTACTAACCCCCGGGGTAAACAAATGTTAGAATACCACTCAGCATTAACACTCTTTTGATCTTCAAGTAGAATTGTACAGATGGGACCCGTAGCTGAGAAAAAAACGCGATCATTTTTTCATCCACGTTTCTCGCCTGCCTCACTTTTGTTGGCTTGTTCTCATTTCTAAACACCCATTCACAAGATTGCTGTTTTTTTTTGGGTTCAAAACAATAAATCCACGTTTCGTCTCCTGTGACAATGTCATAAACAGATTAGAATGTCCGTGGTCGTACTTCAGTAGCATCTGTGAGCACCATTCCACGCGAGCCCGCTTCTGCTCCGCTGTCAGTTCATGAGGGATCCAACGACAACAAAGTTTCCGAACTTTCAATTCGTCGTGTAAAATTTTGTGGATTTGACTCATACCAATCCCCAATAGTCCTTGAATTGTCTCATAGGTAATCTGTGGGTTTTCTTCAATTAACCGCTTAACAGTAGCCACATTATTTTCGTTGACGGCAGTTGAAGGCCGCCCTTCACGAAATTCGTCATGTAAAGAAACTCGACCTCTCTCAAATTCAGCAAACCATCGCCTCACGGTGCTCAAACAAGGTGCTTCTCTCCCAAAGCCGTTTTGAAGACGAGCGCCACAGTCTTGCGGAGAGAGAGAACTTTTAAAATCATAAAAAATTATCGCTCTAAAATCTTTTCGACTTAATTCCATTTTCGTTGCATACGTAGAACTTTGATGTGTGATAAAAACAATTGACAAATGATTTCCCGCCAAGTGTTTTTTTTTTGTTATTAAGAAGGTTGCAACGTTTAAAACAATATAACATTCGAAATTCAAATAGTTCCGATTAGCTAGAAGTGCAAAACTTTTAGTGTGCGGGTGCCCTATGTATACTTCACTGCTTACAAACAAACAGGTACATACTATCCTGTTTGTTTGTATAAGTTCTTCTTATTTAATGTGGCATACAAAATTGAATTTACTGTTAAGTGGTATTCTCAGAAATGTTTCTCATTAGGCGTGTATGTATGTGTATGGGCGATGAACGCGAGTGAGCTTAAGAATGTTCAATTACAACTCGGAAGCTTTACATTTAAAACTCGAGGGATGTTATTACATACAGAAATTGTGTCTCGTATTTTTTCGGAAATTTTCTTATTCGTCACTTTGTAAATTGACTGCAATAATCATTTTGATTTTCAGAAAAATACGTTAAGAAATTTTCCTAAGCTTCAATTCACGGGTACAATAAAATAATTTTAGTTGTTTTTAAGCAGTGCCCTAAGAAAGAAACAAATAGGAAACAAAAATATTAATTTCATTATAACTGCTTCGGTGGGGTGGTCGGTAGTGAATCGGTTTCGGAAAAAAATTCGACTCCAGAGTCTTGGGTTCGATTCCCGGGTCAAATCAAATATTTGTGTGATCCACTAATGTTTCTTTCGCGGTTAGGGTGTTTTCTAATATATTATGTACTAGCTGTTGCCCGCAGCTCCGCCTGCGTGTTACGTTAGATCTATATAACTTTTTTATTTATGAAGCGATTGAAAACCAAACCGCAAATTCAAATCGGTTAAGCCGTTCCTGAGATTAGCGTGTTCAATCATTCAGACAAACAGACAAAAGTTCTAAAAACCATTGTTTTGGGTTTTATTGCGTTCATAAAGCCCCCATACATACCCTACAACAGTCTCTATTATACCATAAAAATTCATCTTAAGATACGAAAATATGAAATATTATTTATTATCTTCGTCGTGTGTGATAGTCCATTGAATTGTATGGCGAGCGATATTGTATCTTAAGTTAAAATATTATAGTATCTTGGCCGTGTGCAGCGCCCCTTAGTGAACTCCACTGCGGGTGACGTAACCTGTTCTGAAGAGCTCTTCAATCTGATCCCGCCCTCTTCCTTCCGATCCCGAACAACGCGTGCCGGGCAGAGATGCCACTCCCACACAGTGGATAGCATGTTCGTGAGAACCGAGCGTTTTGAACGTTGGTTTCTCTGCCGAACGATTGTCGCCTGGAACGCCCGGCTTGTGCACGTATTTCCTCCCATATATAACCCTGGGTTCTTTAAGCGGAGCGTGAAGAGGCACATCAGTAGGTCGTCTAGTTGAGTCGTCAATCGCTAGACTTCGTCACGATTTACCACCAAGCGGGCGGCGTCAATTTGGCGAACCCATATAAAAAAAACCTACGACAAACTTATTATTTGCGGTTGGTACAGTAATCGGGTCTAGGGATCGAACCGCAAAATTAAGTTTTTTTTTTAATGTATATACTTTTCCGGGATAAAAAGTACCCCGTGTGGTGCCCAGGATATTAAAGAATAATTATACCAAGTTTCATCGTAATCGAACCAGTAGTTTTTGCGTGATGCCTTTTTTTTTTTAAATCCGTGGCCCGAGGTCGCGGCCTCACCTACGTCCATTGCCGAGCGGCTCTGGTAGAGACTGAGAGAATTCCCAGTGGCGCCCGGCGGACCTTGGCCACCCGAGTGGCCACTGCGTGGTGGTCGGGTGTTACCCCGCATCTTTGGGGTCGGGTTTCATCCCACATCGGTGAGTGAAGGCGTGCGTGGTGTGCAGCCCCACATCACGCAGCGCTTCTAGCCTGCTTCTGTAAGGACGGTGGCTTGCTAATCCATCGTCCTCAGGCCCCGATCATGGAGGTCGATGGTCCTGGGCGTAGTCACGCCTGCAGCGCCCTCGCCGCAGACTTCGGAACTCAGCGGGGAGGATACGCTCCCTCACCCTACCGGCCGCCTCCTTCACGAGCATAACCTGCTCGCAGAAGGAAACGGCCGCGTTCCACTGGCTCTCACTAGAGACCATGGCTCGTAGCATGGTCTCCAGCGAGAGAGTATCTACGCCCAGGCCCACAACGAGGTCCCGGCGCTGACTCGCCCAGGCTGAGCATTCCACCAACGTGTGGAATGCCGTTTCTACGCCGGAAGCCTTGCAGTGTTGACACGCGGGTGTGACCTCACGAAGCATGCGAAACAGATACTCACCGAAGTTTCCGTGCCCAGTGATGATCTGTGTCGCACGATACGTGAGGCCACCGTGCTGCCTCTGCAGCCACTCCTCCATGATCGGTCTCACCGCCGCGATGGTGGTGGTTCCCCACTTTGGTTGCTGAAGTCGCACCTTCCATGTCTCCATGAGATCCTGGCAGAGTTGGGACCGCTGAGCCTCGATTTCTCGAGACGCAGGCCTGTGGTCCCGCTCCAGCGCCTCCTTGTGCCATTGGAACAATGATGCAAGGGCTCTCGCTTCCAGGTCCCATGGAGGGGTCACGGCTAGGAGACATGCAGCCTCCAGGGAGATCGTGCGGTACCCTCTTATTGTTCTGACGGCCAAGGTCCTCAACGATCTGTGTAAAACAGCAATGTTGTTGGCCGTCAGTCTCGGCGCCCATACGGGAGCCCCGTACACGGCCATACTCCGCACGATCCCCAGATACAGTCTCCTGCAGGAAGCGTTGGGTCCCCTCAAGTTGGGCATCAGTCGCGAAAGCGCGGCTGCTGTCCCCGTCACTTTGGGGACCAAACTTCGGAAATGTGGTTCCACCGGCCATCGAGTACGAGCCCCAGATACTTCATGGAGGGCTCGATGCCGATGCTAACGCTCCCTACATTTATGCTGGATCCTGGAGGTGGCCCGCGCCGAGGTTCGTGAAAACACAGAGCCTCGGACTTATTCAGTGCCACGTCCAGTCCCAGCCGCCGTATCCGACCCACGACTTCAGCAACCCCAGTTGTGACCTTGAGTGTTGCCTCCTGGTGCGTTGCTCCCCGCGCCGTGACGAGGGTATCGTCGGCGTAACAAGTTACGCTGACGCCCTCAGGCAACGCACCCCGCAACACTATCAGATTATTTGTTCTGAACCACTGTTGGAATGCTTGATACACATGAATAATCTTATTTTCTAAACTAGTAATACTGTCAGCCGCTATGATGGCATTAGTATCGTCCGCAAAAACTACCAACTTGACATCCTGGGCCCTACTTTGAATGTATGAAATTAAGTCGTTCAGAAATAGCACAAAGAAAATTGGACCAAGAACTGAACCTTGTGGAACTCCTCTAGTAACAGATACGGTGTCAGACTTGTGAGCCTCTTGCTCTAAATTCTTCACAGATTTAATTTCGACAAACTGCTTCCTGTTTTCCAAGTAGGAACTGAACAATCTTAGGCAGTTATCGCGGATTCCATAGTGTTCCAACTTCGCTAGTAAGATATTGTGGTCTACTGTGTCAAAAGCTGAACTGAGATCCAAGTTAGTTAGTATATTATCAAGGCAAGATTCGCGAGAGCTACGTCGGAAAGTAGGTGAGTTGACCAAATGCCTAAAATTATAAACTTTAAGCAGAGACAAGAAAGCCTTTTTCTGCTCGTCATCGTCATCTGCCATCATATTTACATTGAAATCTCCACAAATCACACATTTCTTGTTGAAACAGTGCTCAAGAAGTTTCTCTAGTCGTCCAATAAACGGACACAAAAGGGACACTTTTTTTCGAGGTATTCTGTAACAACAAACTAGATGCAAATTGGTCTCAACATCCTTAATCCCACACACCTCAAAGCAATCCATTCTGTACAACTGTTTGCAAAACAACATCTCAACTAAATTTTAACAAATAATCATAGACGGACGTCTATGATTATTTGTTAAAATCAAAGTACTACCTCTATCTTTCCCTGTTCTAAACTTATAACAGCTTAAATCGTAGTTTGGCAAAGCGAAGGATTTAATCGACAGTTCCTTCAAGAAGTGTTCGCTTACACATACAAAATCCATCCTGTTTGACATTTCACCCAAATATATTTCTAGATCATGAACTTTACCGAGAATGCCACATGTATTTTGATGGAAAATATTGAGAGTCGATAAATTATTGTTTTTCACGAAAACATTTTGTCTCTGGTCTTCGATCAAAAACCTTGAAGTAGAAAGGTATAGTGCCCTGTTTTGGTTTATCAACCCTATTCGAATTCAGATCAGGAGAAATGGAATCCCAGATTGTACATTCCTTAAGATTCAAGTAGGAAGGAGTCCAAACATTACTAAATGTATCGCCACTAAGTGACTCAGAAACAGGTACTGTGTTCCCAAGTTTCAGCGTAAAATTTATATTTTCCATGTATTCCTTTAAGTCTTTTAAAATAATTCTAACACCTAAGCTGTTAATTGTTCCAGTACGTTTATGAAACAGTTCATTTGAGTAGTCAATATTCCTGTTAGAATCATAGATATAAGCATAGTCATATTTTAGTACATCCTGATATAAGATATTATTAAAAAATTCAATTCTTTTGTTGTAAAGCATCACATTGTTTTTCAGTTTATAATTTGGAAGACATATAATAATGTTAGTATGAGATATGCCCTCCAGTTTTGCTCTAATGGTCTCAGTTAGTTTAATATAATTCTTAGAAACTTTGAAGTCAGTCTCACCAATGTATATAATACAAAAATCATCCATGGTAAATCTCTTTAGTTTTTCATCAATATTCAGTAATAGTTGCTCAATCCCTCCATTGGGCGAGCAATAATGACAAAAAGAAACATTAGAAAACACATCGATAGCACTAATTAGAATATTGTTTTTGTTGCAACTACTGAGTACACAATATTTAGATCTCCTTTACATGGCTACATCATTTTTTAGAGCCGACATATTATTATTGTTCATGACATTGCTCACTATAGTGGATACCCACTATAGTGAGCAATGAACGAAAATGAAAAAACCCATTTTGTGGTTCAGGACTTTGCTGTAAATGTGAGTCCACCCGAGGGGATGACTGCGGCATCGAATCATTCATTATACTATTTTCCAAGCACGAAGTCAAGCGTCTGCGGCCAATTTTCTTCCTTTGTGTTTTTTTGATGAAGAAAGTGGACTCGTACATACATTTTTAAAAACAATTATTTCCTGGTTCAATTTTTTCACTGTATTCTTTAATTCTATGTTTTCTAAAATTATATTATCTAGTTCATTTTGTGTTGACAATAAACTGGCTTTTAGCTCGTTGATTTCACTATATAAGGTTTGTGATGTATTTTTCCTTTCGACATGCACTAGTACTTCCAAGCTTCTCGCCGTCACATCCTCAGATAAGGTGCTGTCCAGAGAAATATTTAAACTTTCGTATGATCTCGCTTTATCTCTCCCAGATCGTCTAAATGTAATGTTATCTTGGTCCATTATTTACTGATGTCGATAGTTTAATATAAATAAATAATGTCAATAATTCACGAAAGCCAAGCCGATAGTCAATTGTTAATATGAAGATAAAATTATATACATGAAATAAATCTCAAAAAGAGCTTCGTAGAACACCTGGTTTTGAACTTGGCACACCCCACAACAAAAACGGGCAGAGACAGGACTTTGAAGGGGGTCGAGGGTTTCCGGCCTAGACCCGTCGAACTGAGCTGCAGTTTAATCGGCACCTCTTCCGACTCGCTGGAAAGAGCCGTCCCCCGCTCGGAGCAGCTGGTGCTCTGGTCACGAGACGGCCCACTCTTCGGCTGGTAATGTCTGTTCCTCAGAGAGGAATAGATCCCCGTCTTCATAATGCGGCTGGGATCAGCAGTCCCAGTCTCCTTCCGGCCTTGGTCCCGTAGCGGGCTTTGGGACCTATCATCATCCATTTCAATTGGCTTCGGAGTCAAGTTTGGTTGCGGTTGGTCGTCGGTTTGGGTTTGGTTTAAATTTGTGTCCATACTGTTCCCACGAGTATGGGGGAAATGAGGGTCACCCATGTGCAGTTCCCCCTGTGCACAGAGAAGTCTAATACATGTGGAGGTCGACCGGTATCCACAGGGTTATTACGCCCGCATACATACGGACGTATACCGTCACCATCACCATGGTGATACTGATGGTACACGTCCGCATAGCGACCTTTTCCTTGGCGGGTGTTATCGACTTTTCCTTGTCTCGGGCCGGCCAATTAAGGCAAGCCCCCTGCCCCGAGACTGCGCCGATAGACATGATCACCGACACGTAGCACTCGGATCACAGGTTGCCCGACAGTCGTCATAAGACTGTTCCCCAGGTGTGACAGCACACGCACAGGGAACCCGCCGAGCTGCGGAGGAACACACTCTCCGCGTCATCACCTCTAGAGCTCCCAGCACTAAGGTGTCCTAGTGATTCTGACTCTTGACGGCAGAAGCACAGATGGTCGTTACAGAAAACAAGCAAGCTGCCCTCTTACTCATCTTTGAAAGCAAAGATGGAAGAGGGCAGAGTCCAGGAGACTTGGTCACTCGCTTCACTCGCTCGGAGGTAGTGAGCGAGTCGCGGGCCTAGCAGGTCAGCCATCCTACGACCCCGTCGTGCAATGGGGTCAGCTGCCATTAACAACTCCTCTGCCGGTGGCAGGGGAGTTGTCATCTATTCCGTTGCCCAGAGTGCACCGGCCCCCCGGCTTCCGTTCCCCATGGGAAATACCCATAGGGACAAAGGAGCCGCAGGACACGCGTGGAGGTTCCCTATCTCGCACCCCTTTGCGTGATGCCTGAACAGACAGACAGACAAAAAAATTTTTTAATCACATTTTTGGGTTCGGTGTCGGTCTAGTAACACCCCCTGCCATTAATTTTTTTTATATTGGAGTTTACTCCTTAAGAATCGATTTTCATATATAAGGCTGAGAAAAATCCGAGGGGTAAAACCTACTAACAAGTAACGAAAATCGTGTCACGTTTTTGGTGCGCACCTCTAGTGCGCAACTTTCTAATTTGTTATGGTTAGATACTCGTACTTAAGGAGTAAACTCCAGTCGTGCGTCGGAGCTGACACACACACTTTTTTTTCAATGTACAGAATTTTCATTTCTACAGATTTATTATAAGTAAGATGTATTTACCCCTCCATGGGACCTGGAAGCGAGAGCCCTTGCGTCATTGTTCCAATGGCGCAAGGAGGCGCTGGAGTGGGACCACAGGCCTGCGTCTCGAGAAATCGAGGACCAGCGGTCCCAACTCCGCCAGGATCTCATGGAGTCATGGAGGGTGCGACTTGAGCAACCCAAGGGGGGTGCCATCTTCATCGCGGCGGTGAGACCGATCATGGACGATTGGCTGCAGAGGCAGCATGGTGACCTCACGTACCGTACGACGCAGATCGTTGCCGGGCATGGATGCTTCGGTAGATAACTGTTTCGCATGCATCGTGAGGTCACACCCCGGTGTCAACACTGCGAGGTTTCCGACGACGAATCCGCACTCCACACGTTGGTGGAGTGCTCAGCGTGGGCGAGTCAGCGCCGGGACCTCGTAGTGGGTCTGGGCGTGGATACCCTCTCGCTGGGGACCATGCTTCAAGCCATGGTATCCAGCGGGAGTAGGTGGAACGCGGCCGTGTCCTTCTACGAGCAAGTCATGCTCGCGAAGGAGGCGGCCGGGAGGGAGAGGGAGCGTACCCTTCCCGCTGAGTTCCGTAGTCGGCGGCCAGGCCGCCCCAGACTACGCGACTACGCCCAAGACTATCGTCCTCCATGATCGGGGCCTGAGGACGGCGGGATCGCCACCCACCGTCCTTACAGAAGCAGGCTAGAAGGGTTGCGTGCTGCGGGGCCTTTTCCCCATAGCACGTAACCAGATTCACTCACTGACGCGGGATAAAACCCGACCCCAATGACGCGGGATTCTCGTCCCGACCAAACACCCGCAGAGACCACAGAGGTGGTCAAAGTCCGCCGGGCGCCACTGGACATACCCTCTGCTAGTAACCAGAGACACCCGGCAACGGACGTTAGAGCGGCCGCGGCCTTGGGCCGCGGAATAAAAAAAAAAAAAAAAAGTAAGATGTATTTAGAAATTTATAAGTATATTTATCAGTCATCTAGATCCGAAGCTCAGTTTGGGCTAGACGACGTTGTGTGAGAAGGTCGAAATATTTAAATCGGTATAAGGTATCAGAATTTGGACGCACTTATTTGCTGCGTACAATTCCTTTTTACAATTCTCTAATTAGTTAGGTAAATGTTTAAAAGATATGTATCGGAGATCGAACGAGAAGCTGTTTCTTTTTTATTTGCGCGAGACCGCGGCCGCTCCTATGTCCGATGTTTCAGTCATATACTGAAACATCGGACATAGGAGCGGCCGCGCGCAGGGCGTAAAAAGCTTTAAAAAAAATATACTTACTGATACTTGAAAATAAATAACGAGGAGGTCGCATATGTTCGCGGTTCGAAAATTGAGCCATCTTGTACACTTACCCTTAGAGATCCATAACCCGAATGTTTTCTACATTATAACACAAACTAAATTGGAAATATTCTCACTTGCCCAGTTCATTTACTGGTAGAGGCTCTCTAAGGTAATCTGTAAAGTAGGCAGTTTATTAAAATAAGGTGCTGAGTCTTGACCGCTTGATTAGCAACCCACCGTCCTTACAGAAGCAGGCTAGAAGGGCTGCGTGCTGTGGGGCCTCACTCCACGCAAGACTTTACTCATCGACGCGGGATAAAACCTGCGGGATAAAAGTAGGTACAGTCGAATTGAGAACATTGACGTGAGAACCGTATTTATACTATTTATAATAATGAACTTATCATAACATTGTAGAAATCAAAGTCACCCGTTCCCTATGTATGCTTAGATCTTTTAAACTACCTAATGGATTTTGAGTATATAGATAGAGTGGTTCTCGAAGAAGGTTTTTGTGTATATAATTTGTATAAATAACTAAATAACACCCAAATCAGCTTTAATACCCACAATCTACCTATCCCCATAGATAGTTTTAGAAATGAGAAATCAATATGACAATAAGATTTTATCATAACCCCACTACGCGGAGTCAGTTCAATAAAATTACCGAGTGTTTGTTGTAAGAATTTCTCGAGTTCTTACTCAAGTAAGCCTGAACTGAATATTAAAGTTCCGAGTGGTCCCTCAGCGTGGACCTTTCTTGATTTAACACATTTGTTTCAGAACGAATAGACGCGATAAACAGTTCCTCTTAATTCGAGTTAATATTATGATTATATGGGTGTTAAGAGGCTCTATCAACATCTATATGGTTCAAGTCATTCTCCTCATCTGGCGAGATACCTACAGAGGGACCAGTTACTGGCGAAATAATAAAAGGTCCGTAATGGACGCCTCAATACCTATACACACACACACACACATATCACGCCTATATCCCGAAGGGGTTGTGGAGTTGTGGAGGTCAGATGGCAGTCGCTTCACGGAAAATATCGAAGTTCGGCCACATCGCAGTTAGACTGGAAAGCCGACCCCAACTGAGTTGGGAAAAGACTCGGTGAATGACGATCGCGAAGCGGTAGGCAGAGATGCATTACACACCCACAATTTTCCAGTATTTTATTCCCACGTCATAGGGGGCAAGCCTATTGCCGTCACCGAGCACAGATATAATGATTTATGTCCAAAATGGCCGAATAAATTTAATAAAAAGTAACAGAAATATTGTAGGTAATTTTGAAAAAAAAAATTTAAACATGTTGCCTTGCGATGAAATATTGATCAAAGGCAACAAAATCTTACGTGCCAGCCGCTGTGGCACAGACAATTAAAGTCCTAGACGTATCGGACTATTCCCCTACCTATACCTATATTTAAGAACTAGCTGTTGCCCGCAGCTCCGCCTGCGTGTTACTTTAGATCTACATAACTTTTTATTTATGAAGCAATTGAAAACCAAACCGCATATTCAAATCAAAAAATCAAATCGTTTCTGAGATTAGCGTGTTCAAACATTCAGACACACAGACAAAAGTTCTAAAAACCATTGTTTTGGGTTTTATTGCGTTCATAAAGTCTCCCCACACCAGTTTATCTATTATATCTTCTATTATACCATAAAAATTCATCTTAAGAAACGAAAATATGAAATATTATTTATTATCTACGTCGTGTGTGATAGTCTTTTGAATTGTATGCCGAGCGATATTGTATCTTAAGTTAAAATATTATAGTATCTTAGCTGTGTGTAGCGCCCCTTAGTGAACTCCACTGCGGGTGACGTAACCCGTACTGAAGAGCTCTTCAATCTGATCCCACCCTCTTCCTGCCGATCCCGAACAACGCGTGAACAACGCAGAGATGCTACTCCCACACAGTGGATAGCATGTTCGCGAGAAACGAACGTTTTACACGTTCGTTTCTCTGCCGAACGATAGTGGCCTGGAACGCCCTGCCTGTGCACGTGTTTCTTTCCACACATAACCCTGGGTTCTTTAAGCGGAGCGTGAAGAGGCACATCAGTAGGTCGTCAAGTTGAGGGCCACTCTCTATAGTATTGTGTGCTGTGAGAGTGGCCCACAATCGCTAGACGTCGTCACGACTTACCACCAGGCGGGCGGCGTCAATTTGGCGAAACCAATATAAAAAGAAAAAAAAAACCTAGGACAAACTTATTATTTGCGGTTGGTACAGTACTCGGGTCTAGGGATCAAACCGCAAAATTAAGTTTGTTTTTAGTGTATATACTTTTCCGGGATAAAAAGTACCCAGTGTGGTGCACAGGATATTAAAGAATAATTATACCAAGTTTCATCGTAATCGAACCGGTAGTTTTTGCGTGATGCCTGAACAGACAGACAGACAGGCAAACAGACAGACAGACAAAAATTTTTTTAATCACATTTTTGGGTTCGGTGTCGGTCTAGTAACACCCCCTGCCATTTATTTTTTGATATATTCAATGTACAGAATTTTCACTTCTACAGATTTATTATAAGTATAGATAAGGGAGTGATTTTATGTCGGTATGTGTGTGTTTATAAAGAAAAACCAAGCAGTCAGAGTGTAAGTAGTTCCGAACAAATCTATTTCCGATGGAAACCGTTGGTTTCGCAAATCGGTAGGTGGATCTGATCAGATTATGTATGAGATTCATGAGATCATTATATTTGTTATCGAATGTTCACTGATTTACTGCAATGGGTAATTCTGTGGCAATGGCAATTATGCCAGACCATGCCTACCGCAACTAGGAACATAGGATAGATTTATGTTTATAGGTGTTTCATTTCATTACACGTAGGTACCTTCTACCTATTTTTGTGAATGACCGTAAATTTTAATTTGAGCTAGACTTTAAATAAAGGGAAAGAAACTATGACCAGAGGTAATTTCAATAATCCTAATACTAATACCTGCATACTATACTTTGTTTTTTTTATTTGGTTCGCCTAATTGACGCCGTCCGCCTGGTGGTAAGTCGTGACGACGTCTAGCGATTGTGGGCCACTCTCACAGCACACAATACTATAAAGAGTGGCCCTCAACTTGACGGCCTACTGATGTGCCTCTTCACGCTCCGCTTAAAGAACCCAGGATTATATATGGGAGGAAACACGTGCACAGGCAGGGCGTTCCAGACCACTATCGTTCGACAGAGAAACGAACGTTTAAAACGTTCGGTTCTCGCGAACATGCTATCCACTGTGTGGGAGTGGCATCTCTGCCCGGCACGCGTTGTTCGGGATCGGAAGGGACTAAACTAATGCTTGTTTGTAGTACATAGCTACTTAGTATCAATCCAGAACAGCAGCCTGTACGAACAAATGGCTGGAAACCACGTGAGTTAGCCTTGTTTATTGCCTGCGATTCGATTCTACTTCGTCTAAGGTAATAATATATTATGCCTCTCGATGTTAAAAACCCTGAAAAATACTCACTAATCTTGCTACTGTAGCGCCATCTTACTCGTTTTCAGAACAACACTCACCATCCTCTCACTCAGATCATATACGGTCCTTTTTGTGCACTGCCATCTAGCTTCGAAACTTGTAACTATAATTCATTGTTCTTGCATCCATGTCTATTTCTACGAGTCCTGCCATCTACCGAGTCACGACTACTCTACTTAGGCGAATAACAGCACTTCTTGAAAACTGAAAACGCCGAAACTGTGGCAACACCGCCAAGAGATTCACATTGTCTGTATACTGAGTTAAGAGTTATATAATATACTCAATAGATGGCGTTACTAAATAAAACTGTAGTTTGGTTAGACACAAAAACGAAAAGCATAAGTACGTAATATTATAGCAATAAGTAAAATCATTCTTATTGTGTAATCTTTCGCATTATCGTTTAATCTCTATAGCTAGGCTAAAACTGCTTGTGTTAGGAGTGGGCTTACATTAAGTATCGCCATTCAACGTGGGAACACAGCCAGCATTCTGGGGAACCTTTCCAGTCGGCAATGACGCGAAGGTTAAACGATATTTTATAAAACAATGGTAAGTAAAAATTTTTTTTTTTTTTTTTTTTAAGAAAAAACTTTTTAGCATTAATTAATAGCATTAATTTTTCGCAGAATCAAAAGGACAACAAAACGTCGACAATTGTTTCGCCTCTAAACGAGGCATTATCAAGACTGTCTCAGAGAGAACAGCTGTTCTCTCTGAGACAGTCAATTGTCGACGTTTTGTTGTCCTTTTGATTCTGCGAAAAATTAATGCTATTAATTAATGCTAAAAAGTTTTTTCTTAAAAAAAAAAAAAATTTTTACTTACCATTGTTTTGTCATGGATTTTCGCCAAGTAACGCCTGTTTCTATCCAATATTTGATATTTTATAGTCTATATTTTTTTTTGGTTAGGTTGTGATGGCCGGGGATCGAACTCAAGTCGTTATCGAAATACAAGTTCAACTACGGACGTTTAATACCTAAATAATGTTTCAGGACTGAAAGTTTATAAGTGTGTTTATTGGAATCTACTTAATTTATTAATAATGATGAACAAACCCACATGTACACTATTCCATTGATTTAACCTGACCGGTTTCGCTTTATAGCATTATCAAAGGTTTATTTTAATTTTTTATTTAATATTTAGTGTACAGGTGTGTTGTTTATTATTGTATTACCTACTATAGATTCCTTCAAGTGCCGACAATCGCAAGTACAGATTATACTTTATTTATTGTTTCGACTATACAAGGTTGAATAGGTGCAGTGACGTTGCGGTTTCAATAATGTTCTATTCTTTGATTAATAGCCTCGTTATAGCCTAGCTCCGTTTGTATCTTTCACTGAATGATAAATGCTGTATTTAGCCTACTTTTAATTAAATATCGATTTAGTGATCACCTAATTTATCTGTTTGTTTATAGTGGTGTAGATGAGACCATGTGTATGTTTGCTAGCACGTAATCAGAGTTCAAGGAAGTACCGAGAGTGACCGAGAGTTTTATTGCCAGGTTCTTTCTCTCGGTTCTACTTATTGCTTTGCGAATCTGGCATTACATGTAAATATAGAAGCAATGATATTTTTTATTTTAAGTACTTACTGACGTTTGTAAGAGCCATTTAGTGACCTATACAACCTAGCCTAACCTACCTAGCTGTGAACTTGAGCTGTTAAAAGAATTAAAAATTGTTTGCGTAGTCTCGAGTCTTGTCTCAGTAAACAATATTATAGAACTTGTTTCAAACTTATTACACAAAAACGAAGTTTTAATCAAAGAATACACAAGTTTATAGTTTTAAAACTTGTACCTAAATCTTTTGTTTGGAAACTTTAATTAAATTTACATATTTTAACCATTTTTAAACAAAGGCTTTTATTTCATTTTACTTTATTATAAACTAATGGAGGATCGCGGCATCCGCGGCTTTGTACACTTGACTACCTAATTATATGCAAAAAACTTCCCCGAGAACCACTCTATCCATTGGTAAAAACGGCATTAAAATCCGTTGCATAGTTTTAAACATCTATACACCCATACACGTATATAACCATATACGAACGGAACCAACTTTCATTTATAATAAATGTACTTAGTGATAACAGATGATGAAATATTAATTCTAGCGAATTCGGTGCTCTAGACGGAATAACGAATCGACCGTTACCTGCATCATACCAGTATTTTTCGGACCACCACTGCTATGAATCGCACCGGACTCTTTTTGACACATTAGTTATGACAATTATGCCAACTACAAGCTTCTGCAACTACTTTAGGGTAATGTATTTTAAAATATTGTTTATAATTCATGTTATAGCGGAAATAAATTATAAATTCGGTGTTATGTTGTTTTCTAAATAAATTAAACACTTAATAATTTTTTTTATCAGTCTCTTTTGTATCATAGTTCGAATGGTTTGAACGTTAATACTAGTAGTACCTAGTTTGAATCCCCATAACGATAGCGTAGCACGGTGATCTACAATTAAGTTCTTGCTTACATCTAAATAAACAAAAATGTATAATTGGTGTAATAACACTTTTTGTGTGACTGTTCAATGATGGTAAAATAACACTGATCCGAATCTAAAACTCAAAAACGGTATTTCCTCTTTCCACAACAAAAAGAGTCCGGCACGATTCATACCAGCAGTGCTGCAATGGTCCGAACCATATTGATATGAAACAGGAAATACCCAACGAATCGGTGCGAGCCACATACGGTTTTACTTTAGAATAATGTAACTAGTGAGACAAATATAGTGACTGACGAAATGTGGGTGTATTAATCGCCTCTGTCTATATCTTTGGGGATGTCGACGTTAGATTGTGTATGTATGCATATTCTTTACAACTTTATGAAAGTGGGTAGCTATATTGATAGAACTTGAAGTTTCATACCATTACATAAAGTATATTATACAAGATACAGTTCCAAATTAAATTCCTAAACATTATATACTCAACATGACCAATAATGTAGGAAATTAAAACCCAAATAAATCTTAATAGTCAATAACTCACCTAATTGTTCATATGAGATCGAAGTAAATGCGCGAAACGTCGGCAGTTATAGGAAACACATTAGTTACACCTGACGCGCCACTTGGAGAACAGTTAGAGTAGGAAACATTACAACACGGACCATTAGTTTATGTGATTTACAAAATAAAGAACGTGTTTAAGAAATATAAGGTCCCTACTTATAATAATGATAAGCCTTTTTTCCATATCTCATAATTTACATTATGTTATACAACTGTTAGGTTTTACTGATTCCTATTATTTAAATATATTCAATTCATTGTCCTTGCAACACCGAAGCGAGAAATAATGTGATGGGGGTAAAGATGGGAGGGTAGATAAATATAAAAACGCACTGTCAATATCTGCCGACTCCCACCATTGAGACTTTTATAAAAGGGAGTGTTGTAGTAAGATCGGGGCAGTTCCTTTTCGGTTTAGACTACGAACTTACAAGTGTTATTCACAAATTATAACCATAAGTATGTAATAGGTATATAAGATATAAGACAGTTTGGCTACTTGATGTAATTCAATTTTCAATTTCAGTCGATCCTCACGGATCGACTGTTGTCGGTCGATCCGTGAGGATTGCTTCTGTACTATGTAAGTTAGTGTATTGTTTTATATTGTTACTATGGTTAAATGCTTGGAAGAAATTTATAATAATATGACCCTACCGAGTTTCTTGCCCTTCTTCTCGGTATATGGTAATCGAACGGGTGGCTTACAAATAAGTATAAAGTATAACCTTACAGAGGGAGTTTTATTACACAACTATTTGTTAGCATGTTAGTTTGTTCTAAACATTTATTATTCTAAGATTAGTATGGTCAGTTATCTTTTTCTCTGAGATATGGACCCCAGTTCGGATATAGGCCTCTTCCATTTTTCTCCACAGCTAACTAGGTATATTTGGCCTTGTCTCTACTAAACACAGATATCTACTGAATTTCCCCTTTTATACGGGTATTCGTAGAACAAACTTTTAGAGAATATATAAAACACAGGACGTCATCTGCTAAGTTTCTCACAAAGGAAAAGTTAGTTAAAAGTTGGGGAGGCGAGTCCCCGCGGGCGGTGGGCGGGAACTTGTCACCTCAATATGGAAACTTGAAATATTACGAGGCAGTAGATTATACACTAGAATATGTTGCGCATTAAGTTTCTCTATATGCACCTCGGTTACTCCACAGCTGGCACTTTACACACCGAGATTTTACTAAAACTTATCCCAAATAGATAGATATAAAAGGTCATTGACACCGAAAACAACCAATACAAAATGAGCGCGACCCCGCCGTGACAGTTTGTGTGACACGTTTGTTTCTCGGTGTCAATGAACTTTTATGTCAATCGATTTGGGATTACGATTCATTTTATTGAGCCCGCATGTAATCAAGGTGACAGATGGATTGACAAATTATCCAAAGTTTTCGCAAACGCCATAGACGTTGGAATGATGATAACAAATAATTGGTTAAAATGAGATAAGTAAGTTATAATTACTTTATACTTTATTTTTATATGTTATTCTATGTGTTTTAAGGGGTGGCTTATGGCTAAAGAAGCGATCTCTTCTATCGCAATGGAAAAATAATTATAAGACACTAGTTAAAGACCGCGGCTCCACTCTTGGTATTAGTTGTCTCCTTCCCAATACCCGTGGGGATACATTGACATTACTGAGCTAAAAAGAAGCCTTCTTGTTATTCTGATGCGTCATCGTGCTGATATAATTGTAAAGTGGTCGTGTCTGTACATTGGAGATATTTGAAAAAAAATACTTGGGTTATGTTATGTTAACGATACTGAACACGAAATTTTTTTTTTTAATTTCCTGTCTGTCTGAATTTTTTTTTTTTTATTTCTTGTCTGTTTGTCTGTTTGTTCGCGATGGACGCAGAAACTACTGAACGGATTTTGATGCGGTTTTTTTGTTAGACAGGGCTTAGTCAGACTTAAAATCTTACGTTTGTTTCATCGCAATCGATTGATTAGAACCGGAGATGTGACCAAAAATATAATAAACTGAATTTAACGGAGATATATAGATGTCACTTTTTATTATTATTGGTAAATTTTTATAGTTTATTAATGTTAGGTATTTATGAAATTTGGCTGATATTGATGAAATTTGGTACAAGGATAGATTAGATCTTAAGAGAGGACATTTATGATATGGTATAACCGACATCCACGCGGGCGGAGCCGCGGGCAACAGCTAGTACTATTATATAATTGTAAAGTGGTCGTGTCTGTACATTGGAGATATTTGAAAAAAAATACTTGGGTTATGTTATGTTAACGATACTGAACACGAAAATATTTTTTTTAATTTCCTGTCTGTTTGTCTGTTTGTTCGCGATGGACGCAGAAACTATGAACGGATTTTGATGCGGTTTTTTTTGTTAGACAGGGCTTGGTCAGACTTAAACTCTTACGTTTGGTTCATCGCAATCGATTGATTAGAACCGGAGATGTGACCAAAAATATAATAAACTGAATTTAACGGAGATATATAGATGTCACTTTTTATTATTATTGGTCCGGAATAACCGACATCCACGCGGGCGGAGCCGCGGGCAACAGCTAGTGATATATATTATTGTATAGTTTCTTTCAAATACCTTCAATAGTTATAGCGTGAAACAGAAACATTAAAAATAAATAATCAATAAAAAACCGACATACGATTTCTCATACCAACTTACATTGAAACATATAAGTTGTATTTATTTCTATAATCCTGTTTAAAAACTCTTCTTTTTTATAAGCTATAACTCGAAAATAACTCGAAAAGTTTAACCAAAATTTTTTTTTGACCACGGACATTTTTGCGCCAAAAAGCCAGAGCTTTTTATTCACATTTTATGTAGGTACCCAGTGACACTCGGGAGATAATTAGCTTTCATTTGAGACCCCATTCGTCGGATCTATACAGCCGTTAGGCCTGTAGAGGGGAACAAAGAAACATACATACAAACATATCATAATTCACCGAGCCTTTTTCCCAACTCAGTTGGTGTCGGCTTTCCAATCTAACTGCGATTCGGCTAAACTTCGATATTTTCCGTGAAGCGACTGCCATCTGACCTCCACAACCCATGGCCGATATCGAAGTTCTGTAGCTAGACCGGTCGGATTTTTGATTTAGGGCTTCAACTACCGCTAACGACTGCCATAGATGTTCGTATGACAACGGGGACCGACGGCTTAACGTGCTCTCCGAGGCACGGAGGGGTCTCAGTGTCTTAAGAAATGGCCGCCCATCCTATGACCGGCCTGACTAGATGTTGCTTAACCTTTGCAATGTGTTAACATTGTCGGTTACCACTAGACTAAGAGCCTCAATACATACAAACATATATACTTGCGAAACACATAATCCTCGCTGACGCAGTCGGGTAAATAGGTATTCAAACGCGCTTATAATGTTTGTAAATATAATGGGGATATTTTCTCATCTTCTAATAAGTAATAAGTAATCTATTTTATAGGGTTGCGTACCCATAAGGTAAAACAGGAACTTTACCCTGGAAACACAAATACTGCACTGTCCGTCCATCCGTCTGTCTTGGGCTGTACTTATCTCATGAATCGTGGTAGTTAAAATTGAAATAAATAATTTTTTTTTTTGGACTTTCTGACACAACGCGACGTCATCTATCCCAAACTAAGCTTGTGCTATGGGATTTAGATAACTGATAAACATACTTAAATATTTCTAAATACATACATAATATACATAGGAAACACCTAAACTCCCAAACAAACATTTGTGGATCACACAAATATTTGATTCGACCCGGGAATCGAACCCAAGACTCAGGAGTCGCAAGGCCGATACACTACCGATCACGCCACCGAAGCAGTTTTTTTCGAAGCAAATTTTCACAGATGATGTATTTTTGTTGCCTCTGTAACAACAAATACTAAAAAACAGAATAAAATAAATATTTTACAACAATCGTGTTTTGTGCCGTTTTGATACGGAAACCTTTGTGCGCGAGTGCGACTCGCACTTGGCCGAGTTTTTCGTAATTGCTAAGTCTAATGAAGCGACAAATACTTCATGCAGGAATGAGTTTTATACCTCAGTTACTTTGGTGGGTTTATTTCGGAATTTTACCTATTAATTCGGGTTAGGCGACATGTCGCCCTCTTGATATCTTGCCTGCAGGCGAGTTGTACCCTCTTGCAAGATGTTAATACCACATTCGCCCAAATATAATTTTATAAGTGGGCCAGTTCTACCTCTGAATATCCACTAAGAGTCAAGTGGACCATTGAATTAGTTCCACTGAGTCAAGTGGACCATTGAATTAGTTCCACAAGTTATTATTTTTATTTTCCGATTAATTTTTTTTTATATAGGGTAAAGCCCTGCAAACAGATAAAGTATTTTTGTCATTATTATCGTCATCTATCGGGTGATAGGATCTATCGGATGTCCGGACTGCATAGCCTGTAACGCCTGTTCTAGCTGTTGGAATTTAGTGTTCAGATTACAGAATGGTGAGGTCAGAGGGCAGTCGCTTCACGGAAAATATAGAAGTTCAGTCGAATCGCAGTTAGACTGTAGAGCCGACCCCAACTGATTTGGGAAAAGGCTCAGTGAATAATGATTACAGAATGGTGATTAATTGAATAAATTTAAAAATGCTGTTAAAATTTACTTACTTGAAAAGGGCTATTACAAAATTAGTGGTTATATGACACAGAAACATGGAATTGAACTGTTTAATTTTAAAGCAATTTGGATCACAACAAACTTGTTTAATTGTATGCTTGAGAATAATTTGTTTTTACTGTAGTATTGTTATGAGAGGCCGCTGAGATCTCTGGCTAGATTATTAACAGGCTCTACCTGTTGTTTTGCGAATCTGGCAGTAAATGTAGATGTAATAGGTAGTATAATAATAATTATGTGACCGTTGTGACCCACATGATTAAATGATTAGATAGATAATTTATATAACCTGGGGAATATATATTTTTTATTTATTTATCGCTGTTATATATATTACAAAAACACCAAGCTGTATAACTTAAAATAGTATGCGCACTAAGTAACAGTAACAACTACAGCTAAGTAGCCAGCTCGGCGTGATTGGTGTGTAACATAATACAATCATAACTGAGTAGTCCTTACTAGGAGATCCCGTGTCGAGGAATATAGTATATAATAATAATATAATATATATTATATAATATAATAGTCGCTCGATTCACCCCCAGCCAGAACCAGAAAAAATAAAAACTAGGATAAAAATAAAACCAGCATCACCTCCATGATGTTAATACTACGAAATAGTAGGTAGGCCGTTCAAAAAAAATCATCTCATCAGTTTAGGTATTCGTAGTTACCTCTGTGGGTAGGAATTCGAGTCAGTAGTTAGGTATATATCTAGTTTCTACTCTAAATAATAACACTAAAAAAACAAAAACAAAAATAGGTACCTACTTAGAATCAATGGCAATATGAAATTAACAAAGTCTCGTATTGGGTTACTCGCACCTCGAACACTAAATCATAATATTATTACATACACACACTATACGATAATTAGGTCACCCTATCCCGATATGGCAAGCAGTCTTTCCTCGATCTTAGCAATACACAGTTCCAAAAGCGATGACAAAATAATCTTTTTTCTACTAAATTCAGACACCGCAGTTCTAACATTTGCAGGTAGGTTATTAACAATGCGCGGTTATTATATTGGCATAATTTTATAGATTAAATTGTCTAGGAGAAATCCGTTTCATTTTGACGCAAGCTCCGCAAATAGGTTGAAAATTTGTGGTTACTATATGATAGTGGATGGCTTTATGTAACCATACATTATGCTTTTCGTAATATATTATGCTGACCTTGGAAGTGACAGGGTGTGTTTGGGTGCGGACTGGAGCTCAACCTTGGATGTGAAAGAGCCGTTTTACCTCCATTACCAAATGAATGGCGCATGAGTCAAATTACATATCTTTTCATCGTGATGTTAAATTTTTGAAAAGTATTTTTAGATTTTTGTAACGAGAATGTAGCGAAATAAATGTTCATAATGACTTCATAATTTAATGAAGTTGATGTCATGAGGTCCGAGCTCTCGCTGCTTTTATAAAGACATCACTATAGCTCTGATCGATGCTTCTCAGGACCATAGAGCTGGTTATTTTGGCTCAAAGAATAAATATCGCTGTACAACATGACACCGCAGCCAGCATTAAGAGAACCTCCCAGTCGGCAAAGACACGGAGGATTATTTTGTATAATATTGTCAATATTACACATAGTTATTTTAACTATATATTTATTACATAGAACATTCAAGAAACCCTTCAATAGATGAAGTGACCAACAGACATGGATATAATATACATCTGTACACCTGAACGGGTTGGCAGAGTCGTATTAAATTTCCACTTTTCGCCAGTAACTCCTACTTACAGGAGGCGACCCAATTACCGCTTATCTATTATATTTTTTACCTTAATCAAAATCTTGTTTATATTGGCGTATTAAATTGAAGTGAAGCGAGGGTGCGCGAGTACCCGATATACTCATAAAGGTAATACTAATTCGAAATTCTCGTCCAATAGCTGCCATCATATTGAAATCAGTTTTGATAATCATTGGGATTTATTTTGATGTTGATAATGTGATGAGTGCGTTCGAATGTAATAAGCTTTCACAATGCCCGCGAATGAAATTCAATAAATAAATGTTTGCGAATTACATTGGAACAGCAGACACATTTTATTAAACACTGTATTCTATGTATTTTGTATTATACTGTGTAATAAAATGACACAATATTAAAGAGAGATAATTGTATATGTATTTAATTCTACCTCTAAATATTTTGGAGCTTATTTATGGCTAGTACTTTATTTTTCACGTACAAATGTACATTACACAGTAAATTATACACAGTAAATTTACTATCTTGACAAAAGAAGTACCTATGTTTGATTTTGTGAACGGCTGGTACCCAAAGTAAGATTTAACTTGTGGTATGGGTACTAGGGCTCTCGAGTTTGTACCAGGTTGTCATTATAAAGTGTAGTGTAACGAGTACAGATGCCCACTGCATGAGACCCCACGTTATTGTGAGTAAGATAAGTTATATACATTTTATATAATTCTAATGTATGTGTATTAAACTACGTAATTGAGTGTGTTGTGTATGTGTGCATGGGTGTGTGTGTTTTTATTGTTTTAGAGTTAAGAGATGAACCTGTATAAAAATGTTTTAAATATATGATATTATAAAACAAAAAGTCCTCCACAGTTTCTGTCTGTTCGCGATAAACTCAAAATCTACTTTTTATTTATTTTTAGCGATTTTTATTTATGGATAGAGTGATTCAAAAATAATGTTTATTTACACAATTTGTCACGGATGAAGCCATGGACATCCGCTCGTTATATATAAAATATCTTTTTAAATTTTCACATTTCATTTATTTACGTTACCTACCTTATACCTACTATATCCAAAACATCAACAGCACCAGTAAATTCATTTCAGTAAAACCATCAGATTAAAAGGTCACACAACTTTGCTATAAAGATTTCATTTAAAAGATAAATTCTCGTTAACTTCGTCGAGAAGTGTATATTTAACACATTTCTTTATAATATTAAGTTGATTCGATAAAGATATCGAGTCTCGAGCCGTCAATTTTGAACACTCGATTAATTTATCAAGTCTTTTCAACGCGACAGACACTATTAAGATTCGGGTATATCTTCGAATATAATAATATCAATTGGAAAAATATCACTCGAAAAATCGAGGATCAGCGGTCCCAACTCCGCCAGGATCTCATAGAGACTCGGAGGGTGCGACTTGAGCAACCAAAGTGGGGAACTACCGTCATCGTGGCGGTGAGACCGATCATGGATAAGTGGCTGCAGAGGCGGCATGGTGAGCTCACGTATCGTGGGACGCAGATCGTTACCGGGCATGGATGCTTCGGTAGCTACCTGTTTCACATCCATCGTGAGGTCACACCCCGGTGTCAACACTGCGAGGTTTTCGACGACGACACCGCACTCCACATGTTGGTGGAGTGCTCGGCGTGGGCGAGTCAGCGCCGGGTCCTCGTAGTGGGTATGGGCGTGGATATCCTCTCGCTTGAAACCATGCTCCAAGCCATGGTGTCCAGCACGAGTAGGTGGAACGCGGCCGTCTCCTTCTGCGAGCAAGTCATGCTCGCGAAGGAGGCGGCCGAGAGGGAGTGGGAGCGTACCCTCCCCGCTGAGTTTCGCAGTCAGCGGCCAAGGCGCCGCAGACTCATTTACGCCCAGGATCATCGACCTCCATGGTCGGGGCCTGAGGACGGCGGGACAGCCACCCGCCGTCCTTACAGAAGCAGGCTAGAAGGGTTGCGTGCTGCGGGGCCTTTTCCCCACAGCAAGCAACCAGATTCACTCACCGACGCGGGATAAAACCCAACCCCAACGATTTTCATTCCGACCAAACCCACGAAGAGGCCACACAGCTGGCCAAAGTCCGCCGGGCGCCACTGGAAATGCCTTCCAGTGTCACCAGGGACGCCCGCAGTAATGGACATGGGAGAGGCCGCGGACTCACGGAATTAAAAAAAAAAAGGGAAAAATATCAGATACATTTTTTGGATATAACGTTTATTTTAAAACACTTACTTTGAGGGAATCATTCTTACACAACAGACATTCTAACACAAATTGAGCTACCATAATCTAGACTACTTGTAAACATACTTATATTTTTCAAAATACATACATATTAGACATAGAAGACACCCAAACTCCGAAACAAACATTTGTGGATCACACAAATATTTGATTCGACCCGGAAACTTGAGACCTCCGGGATATCAGCCGCATACTCATACCATTGCGCCACCAATGCTGTCAGTTCCAGGCTGTCACTTCATCACAAGAATGACTGAACCGATTTGGCTAATTCTGTTCATAGAAGTTCACAGTATGTATTCCGAGGTGACACAAAGTTCGTTCTGGCTGCTAGTAGAAATATAAATAAATATCGTATAACATTTTACGTAAAAATCGATTCAAACGGGGTATCAAATTCGGTACATCTAAGGCAGTGTATCAAGTAGGTCGTTCAGCTAAATGGTAACCATCGAGGCAGTCAAAATCCCCTAAACGGATAACAAAGTTGTATAAGCACATAACTAAACTCCTCAAACTCCGTAGTCTTTTGAGAACAATCCCCTAAAGTTCAATGTAATTATTGAATCTGTGTTCACAGACTGTTCTTAACACAACTAAGCTTTCGTCTTTGAACAAATTAATTCATTCCTCCATAACTACAACCTACTAAGGGACTCGCTAACATCTTAAAACCTAAGCCAACCACAATAAATAAATAACATGTTTGAATATTCTCACACAACGTCATCTAGCCTAAATTAAACTATAAGCTTGTGTTATGGGATCTAGACGACTGATAAACATACTTATATATTTCTAAATACATACACATTATATAAAGATAATACTCAAACTCCTAAACAAACATTTGAGGATCACATAAATATTTGATTCAACCCGTAATTGAACCTGGGACCTCTGTGACGACTGACGCATATCATACCACTGCGCCACAGAGCCAGGTAATAGTGGATATATTGAGCCTACTTATATGTATAATAACGGTGTAAGCGAAAGGTGTAAGTATAATACGAGTACATACATATAGTCACGCCTCTTTCTCCAAAGGAGTAGGCAGAGTCATATCATACGCCCATTTTTTCATTAGTAAATTGACAGGTCCCCGTAATAGTTCGCAAGCCTATTGCCACTTACCTGACACTGTAATATTTGTCAGGGCCTCGTCTGTGCCGGGCGCCACTGGAAATACGTTCTGCTTGTAACAAGAGACGACCGGCAACGGACGTTAGAGCGGCTGCGGCCTTGGGCTGCGGAGTTCGGGCCTTGTCTGTTGACCGGCAGGTGCACAACTTGTAGATGAGGTAGGTTTGGGCCTCTGAGATCTTAGTGAGCGTATTACATGCATCTTCTTTTGTGAAAACATCGCAGTAACCAGAAATTGAACTATATCAATAATCAAAAACGAACTACTTCATATAATCGTAATTTAATAAAACTAGGATTGATGTGAGACAAAAAAATAACTAAGTCGAGATAAGAAGGTCGTAAGATTAAAGGTCCTTTACTTATTTGCTACGAAGTGCTACGAATACTACGACTGCTACGTAGGGCGGCCCGCCCAGGCCGTCAGTCAGGCGCCAACCGCCCGCCCTAGTTGACGTGTACCGCCGTCGCGACAGAAATACGTAAAAACAATACTATAAACATCTGGTGTTTGATTTGTAGTGTCGTGTATTTGTGTTGTGTAAGAATACAATAATTATATAATTAACTTTAATCAATCGATAATATTCTTAAATCAATAATCATGTTAACTTTAATCAATCATTATTAAACTAAATGATACATTAGACTTGATGACGGAGTAACTTCTAGATTTTTATTTCAGTTTCAACGATTATTTTCAATAATATTTATTTGTAAATGTTTAGGTATTTATTAAAAATGTAAAAGTTAAAAAAAAAATTATATTAAAGAAAAAATATTATAACTCACACCTACATTTTTTATTCCTCGAAGTAAAAATAACTTTACTTATGTAGGTTAATAAAGTTAACGTTAAGACTGGTTAATGTGGGTATGTAATGCACCTCTGCTTACCCCTTTGGGATATAGTCGTGATGATATAAGATATTTGTAGAACAAATCATACTTTTTGTAACAAAAACCTCCTTAAACTAAGCAAACATAAAATAATACTCAAGAATATTTCTCAAAAGATTAAGATAAATTAATAAAAATATATTTATATATTAAATTTTTTCTTCCATAAAACAATCATACATGAACAGTACAAAATATAAGGAATTAGGAGACAGGTTTCCAAGGTAGGTAACCTGTGATATGGATAACCAGGTTTCCATTACACAGAAGACAGTCATATTGAGACAGAGCAAAAGGGTTCATTCAAATTACAGTTTAAAAAATAAATATATCAGTTAAGTAAAGAAACAAAAAAAGCGAGTAAGAAATAAAATAAAAACAACGCAAAAGGAAAAATAAAACACAAGAATATTAAATTTCTCGAGAAATTAATTCATCATTTTGTTAAAACGAACACAATCCCAGTTCTCTCTGGGTCGTAAGATAACTTCGCAACGCAATTTATTCCGCACTCAACAAATATCTCGTGTGTATTTTGTTTCTGAAACGAATAACTTGAGTTAAAAACAATAACTTGTTACAAAAACATTATAAATTTTATGATATTGGCACAGAAAAACATTACAAGTATAATTATATTATAAAAAGACTCAAGACTCAAAGAGATAGCTGTCTCTTTGAGATAGTCTTGATAATGCCTCGTGAGTAGGCGAAACATATGTCGACGTTTAACATGTCTTCTATTTAGCGAAATCATTGCAATTTTTAAACTTCAACATCATTATTCCATTGTTTTTATCATGGACTTTCGCCAGGTGCCGCCTAAATCCATTCAGTATTGTATAGTAGGTATGTTGCCTCCTGGCTGTTGGAACTTTGGTTTGAATTACAGAATGGCTATGGATTTTCTAAAGTACTTAGTAGTATATTACGTGGGCTCAACAAAAATGCTAGCAAAAAGTGGGGGAAATGTACCTGTGCCTACTGGTTCGGGGATATAGGCATGATGGGATATAAATTATTCATTATATAATACGATATTGCCCCAAAAATTTGCCATTCTGACAACTATTTCGTCCCATTTCAGTAGTTTGAAGTCGGTTGCTGTTGTCAATTTTTGACGTAAATTTTTATAATTTCTCGAATTCGCTATTCATCCAAAGGTTGTCTGAAAGAGATTGCTTTTAGCGATAACTCCGCTATTTGTACTTTCTTTAAGTGATGTCTTCTGTACGTATGTCTCAATGTAAGTTACGCTAATTAACTTAAGTTGACTGCTTCGGTGGCGTGGTCGGTAGTGTATCCGCTTTCGACGCCGGAGTCTCGGGTTCGATTCCCGGTCGGGACAAACTTTGTGTGATGACACATACGTTTGTACCGGAGTCTGGATGTTTCCTATGTATAATATGTATGTATTTACAAAAAAAAAATGTATAAAAGTATTTATATCAGTGTATCTAGTACTCATATCACAAGCTCTGCTTACTTTGAGACTAGATGGCGTTGTGTGGATTGTCCTAACATATTTGTTTATTTATTTATTCTCTTTCAAGTCCTTTCAACTTTTCTTGTCATTTTTCTCTTAATTTTTTATGGAACTTAATTAAAATATGTAATCATCCAATTTTTCTATCTAATTGAAGTATAGGATGAAATTAAAGCGTGGGTAAAAGCTTTTTGACTTAAATGTTATTTTTTAATTAAGGTTTATAGACATCCCAAAGTATTAGATCCAAAAGTATTAACTTTTATTGGTTTTATACTTTGAACAAACGATTATAATGAAAAGTCTATTGAATAAAAAACACGCCCAACATTGACAAAAAGCAACTTCAAATAACCGGAATGGGACCAAATAATAGTCGGAATGGAGCGAAATTTAACTGCTTCGGTGGCGTGGTCGGTAGTTCATCGGCCTTCGACTCCGGAGTCTCACGTTCGATCCCCGGATCGAAGCAAATATTTGTGTGATCCACAAATGTTTGTTTCGGAGTTTGGGTGTTTTCTATGTATATTAATTTAGAAACATATAAGTATGTTTATCAGTTGTCTAGCTCCCACAGCACAAGCTAGTGGCTTAGTTTGGACTAGATGACGGTGTGTGAGAACGTTCAAAATAAATATATATATATATTTTTAATAATTGTCGGAAAAAATTGGCTTTTAATTAAAAAAACCAATTGAAAATCGATTCACATAGTCAAAAGACATGAAAAAAATATTACTAAAATACTACGCAGATACACAGTCACATATATCTTCAAAAGGGTTTTCGACAGAGAATATTTAAACGTCCAGCACTGGTTATTTATTCATCCAATGGTGAAGAGTTGGTCAACTCATAGTACAGTAATTGTTTTTTTTTGGTTAGCTGGAATTTTCGGTAAGCTTCCGAATTCTGATTCTATCAGAAAGTACACCACGTACAACGGTACCTATTGTTCCCTTATTGTGGAGCTTAGGATCTCTTGGGACATCGTCGATACACTTAAAACCATCATAAACATTCTGGTTATTCTTTTAAACGAAATAAATACATGTTAGTAATAAATAAGGTTCATTATTAATAGCACCACTTACGCAAACGCCATGAAATATGAATATTTACAAGTCTTCTTTTAACATGACTATTGTTCAATGTATGTTTCTAAATATACAACATGTTGTACAAAAATACACGCGGCGAACTTTAAATAATGTAAACAGTAAAAGCGATTGATTATGATAAATTGCAGAGTTAACACGCGGCTAAATATTACTCAGGTTGTTTATTTTTTCATGTTTATAACGATCTGAAAGCATGGACAGGAGAAGTTGAACACGAGCTCGCAAAAAAGCAGAACGATTGTTAAAACACTCAACAATGAATTGTATGATTCATTGATTAAGCTCGGACTACAGAAATAATGTAAA
This sequence comes from Nudaria mundana, assembly GCA_963556515.1. Taxonomy (NCBI): domain Eukaryota; kingdom Metazoa; phylum Arthropoda; class Insecta; order Lepidoptera; family Erebidae; genus Nudaria; species Nudaria mundana. The sequence continues at coordinate 15,346,005 of OY748310.1, read as the reverse complement.
GCCGGTGATTCATTGGCGAGCAACGCTGTTGCCAACAGTCTAACTAGACCATCATTCGAACATTTAAAAACCGGAAAACTTGTTCGCTGGCTCGTTGTGCATGCTTTAAATTTTAAGTCCGAGGTGCAATACCGCCAGCCGATATTGGTCTTACTGTTGGAATTTCTGATTCCTTTTTACTCCTTCTAAATTTTCACGGAGGCATTGCTCGGGATGAAAAGTAGTTCCTCATGGCGAAACGAACTATTATATTATTTAACTATTTTCATACATACTGACGTATGTATGAAATTAAATAAATAAATATTAGTATTCAAAATTCAAAATTTTGATCAAGTTATTGATAGTCTATGTAATATCAGTATTCATTCAGCTGTCACTATTCTTCGTTTTTGTCTTTTCGTACCCAAATTTACACATTTACACACCCAAAATTTCTACATTTTTCCAAAATTGTCCTGAACCCTCCGTTCCGGAAAAATGTAGAAATTTTGGGCAGACTAGACATTTTAATAGAAAATTCTTTGTGTAAAATTTTAAATGTAAATATTAATGACCGAGCCTGGGTCCAAGCGTCTCTTCCAGTTCGCTTGGGCGGGCTAGGTATTCGTAGAGTCACGGATGTCAGTCTGCCAGCATTTCTATCTTCGGTCCATAGCACCGAAGAATTAGTCAGGAAAATTTTGTCAAATACACTGATTGATTCCGAGGTGCGATGCAAGACCGATGCCATAAATGCTTGGAGGATGTCTTGTCCCGACGCTGACCTGCCCTCACGCCTAGGCTGTGCACAGCGACTGTGGGATTCGCCGCTCTGTAAATTGAGAATTAATACACTAATTGACACATCTGCCAATATTTCAGAGCGTGCATGCCTACTAGCTGTTGGAGAATGGGATCCAGGCGCTCCAATCGCCAAACATCGGTACAAAGTTGGACGGCACAACCTTCCGCATTGCCACTTGCTTTCGGCTGGGTACACCTTGTGTATCTCCGCATCATTGCACCTGTGGAGTAGCCGTCGATAATCTGGGACACCATGGCCTTGTAGCAGAAGCGCAGGTCGTATACCTCGGCACGCTATTCTAAACGACGTCGTCTTCGGCGTCGGCGTATGTCTTTCCGGGCAGCTTGGAAGGAAGCTAACGTACAGCCAGTACCAAAAAAGGGTAGTCGTGCAGACCCTGTCAACTACCGCCCAATTGCGATCACCTCCATTCTCTGCAAGGTGATGGAGCATGTAATAAACAATCGTTTACTGGCATACCTCGAAGACAATGACCTCCTAAGTGATCGGCAATACGGGTTTCGCTAACGCCGTTCTACTGGAGATCTTCTAGTGTATGCCACGCACCTCTTGGGTGAGGCTCTTGAAAGATATGGTGAGGCACTTGCTGTGTCACTTGACATTTCGAAGGCTTTCGACAGGGTCTGGCACGAAGCCCTTATAGCCATGCTTCCTGCTTACGAAGTTCCGGCTAGTCTTTGTGCTTGGATTTCAGATTTCCTAAGGGAACGATCTATTCGAGTGGTTGTTGACGGCTGCTCGTCTGATCTATTAGCAATTAACGCTGGGGTACCACAGGGATCTGTTCTCTCGGCAACGTTATTCCTGCTACATATAAACGACCTGCTCAGACCCGGTATGTTTGGGTATGCGGACGATAGCACGGTTGCAGAGAGATATTTCTCCAGCGCAAAGGCAAAAAAACCGGAAATCGACGATCTTAGAGTGGCAATGGTTGAACGCACCAACTTAACCCTTCAGGCAGTGTCTGACTGGGGCGATGCTAACCTTGTCACATTCAACACCACGAAAACCCAGGCGTGTCTTTTCTCTGCCAAAAAGAGCCCGTTCACCAAGGCTCCCACTTTCCGGGATGTCCCTGTACCTGTGACTCAGCATCTCCAGCTCCTTGGTGTGGACTTATCATCCAACCTGAACTTTGGAAGCTACATTGAATCCAGGGCTAAAACAGCTTCGATAAAACTAGGCATCCTCTCTAAGGTGCGTAAATATTTTACCTCGAATCAACTGCTGAGTCTTTACTCAGCACAGGTTCGCTCCTGCATGCAGTACTGCTCGCACCTTTGGGATGGATCCGCCCGCTACCAGCTTGAGGCCCTGGAAGCTATTGACAGACGCGCCAGAAAACTTATAAGCGACGAGGCGCTCACAAGCAACCGACTTCAGAGCCTCGACCATCGCCGTCTGGTTGCGAGTCTTTGTGTCTTCTACAGGTTACATTTCGGAGAGTGTGCGCAGGAATTGCATGAATTAATTCCACCAGCACCATTCCATCATCGGACATCAAGGCGTGGTCTGAAATTCCATCCGTATGTGGTCGATATACCACCTCTTCGTACCTCTCGATTCGCTTCATCTTTCATCATGCGAACCGCAAAGGAATGGAATTCCCTTCCAGCGTCATTGTTCCCCGATACATATAATCTTGGGATTTTCAAGGCAAGAGTAAATAGGCATTATTTGAGTTTGCGTGCTTCATCTTAGACCGCATCGTTACTTAACATCAGGTAAGATTGCGGTCAAGCGCACTCAAATTTATTCATAAAAAAAAATCTATGGCAGTCGTTAGGGGTAGTTGGAGCCCTAAATCAAAAAAATCCGACCGGTCTAACTACAGAACTTCGATGTCGCCCATGGGTTGTGGAGGTCAGATGGCAGTCGCTTCACTGAAAATATCGATGTTCAGCCGAATCGCAGTTAGACTGGAAAGCCGACCCCAACTTTAGTTGGGAAAAGGCTCGGTGAATGATGTATGATGATGTTTTGTAATGTAAATGTTTTTAGTGTATAATTATGTATATTGTAATTCTTATCTATACTTATAATAAATCTGTAGAAGTGAAAATTCTGTACATTGAAGATATCAAAAAAATAAATGGCAGGGGGTGTTACTAGACCGACACCGAACCCAAAAATGTGATTAAAAAAATTTTTGTCTGTCTGTCTGTCTGTCTGTTCAGGCATCACGCAAAAACTACTGGTTCGATTACGATGAAACTTGGTATAATTATTCTTTAATATCCTGGGCACCACACTGGGTACTTTTTATCAAAAAAAACCATAGTATTACTAGGAGGCTCAATGTTGGTGGTAGGATCAGAAATTGTTTCCAGAATACTGTCACAAGTAGAGAGAGCTGGTACGTAGTCATTGATAGGGTGTTGGTCGATGTGCTCAGAGTTATAATGCTGAGTTATAGAATCAAGTAATTCTTGGTTGTGTCTACTGTCGTCTATCAATTTGTCCAATGCCAACATGTTTTCAGTATTCTGTTTACTTTGTAGTTCATATTTAAAGAATAAACTATCATAATTCTCCTGTAATTGCTTGATGTGAGATTCTAACGTGACCCTCACAACATCATGAGCCACCTGACTGTCAGCCAACTGCTTGCTGCATATAACCAACTGCCCATTACAAACATCCAGGTCAGACTGTAGTTTTAAATTTAAATTACTATTATTAGACAAACAAGATTTCATTTTTAAATTAATTTTCTTAATTTTTTTGTTTATTTTTTTTTGGCATTTGATTTTGTTATGACTAATCATTGGTTTAGGAGTATTTAAGCACCTACTATCATTTGTGAGATCTATGACTGATAAATTAGTTGAGGCAGGCACACAGCTACTTTCAATAAGTTCTGTGTAGAGGTTGGACACCTCTGTTAATTGGTGCGACTGGGCATCCTGTTCATAGGTAGTAATAAGCCTGTGTGCCTCCCCCAGCTCATCTTCTAATTGTGTGTTACGTCTGAGGATTTGCTCAAACATATCACTACATTGGCGGAAAGATTCCATTTCCAATCTAAGCTGGTTAAGTTGCTCGGTCAACTCATCACAATTTACCTGACTTTTAGACAGCTGTTGCTCTAAGCTAGAATTTCTAACGCGCATTAAGTCATATTCACGTTCATTATCTTCCCTTTCCATTATCAGTAGATCTAAAGTAACACGCAGGCGGAGCTGCGGGCAACAGCTAGTTGTAAATAAAAATGTATTAGTTAGTATTAATCCATTAATTAGTTCCCGAGTTTATTCGCTTACAAAATGTTTCTTTATAGTAAAGATTTACTTCGATATTAGTAGGTAACTATCTGTAGCCGCCGTTCTCGACAGAGAAATGTGAAACATTTGTATAAAAATCTCAAAGATAATTTAGCTTTGTGTAACTTGAAGTTGCAACTTAGATGTCTTGATGTTATAAAAACTTGAAAATTAGGTATGTTTGAGATAATACAAGCCTTTTTTGAAGCGCATATTCATTATAATATCATAGTAGACAATACATAATACCACGTATTTATCACTGAAGAGGTAGACAGAAGCCTTTATTACAACCACATTTCGTCAGTCACTGCTGGGTCCCTTATAATAGGAAGCGATGTGTTGATCGGTCCTCTTAGCACTATTATAATAGAATTTATGACATTTGAACCGACTAGGTAATATAGCAAAGGTTAAGCAATATCTAGCCAGGCCGATCTTAGAATTAGTGACCATTTTTTAAGATATTGAAACCCCTCTGTGCCTCGGAGAGCACGTGATGCCGTCGGTCCTTGTTATCATACAAACATCTATGGCAGTCGTTAGGGGTAGTTGGAGCCCTAAAACAAAAATTCGACCGGTCTAACTACAGAACTTCGATATCGCCCACGGGTTGTGGAGGTCAGATGTCAGTCGCTTCATGGAAAATATAAAAGTTCAGCCGAATCTGATTGCAAAGCCAACTGCTTTTGGAAAAGACTCAGCGGTTGATGATGATGACATTTGAAGTAAATAAATATTTCCTGTTGTCGTAATGTAGGTAGTAAAAGTAATTATTTTATTATCATGAACAAACCCTTTCTAAATTGTGAAATAATCGTAGGAAGAGACAAGGGTCGAATAATTATGTTGTTAGCAACTTGCAATATAATGGTGGTAAATAACTGAAGTACGTATCTACTTACTTTCGTAGAGGTCTTTGCTAGGATTATTTATTGACTCCACGTCATTGTACTTATGTAATAGGTATAAGGCCCTTTTAATAGGAACATTTAGGAGAGTCAATGACTTTAATTTAATGTTGAAGTCGAACTAAAAAGTAGGTAATTAGTTATTTAAAAAAACGTCAAAATCATAGTTCTTTTATGTGTTTGTTTTAGAATTTATCAATCCAAATATAGTAATGTTTATAAAACTTTTTTCTTAGAAAGAACCTTGTAACAATTGGTACTTTTTAAATAGTTTTACTTTTTTTCGCTCACGCCATCATCAGAAACTAATCTGATTTAAAAGAAGTTTTTTGTTGTAGATAGCTACAACAAAAAACTAATTCAAAAGATTACTGTTTAACTTTTTAAATCATGTTAAAAACAATAAAAATCTAAAGCAAAAAAATCTCCTTTAAAAATATCTAAGTTTCAACAGTGAGTTATGAAAGTGACGTAAATTTTATACGTTAAAATAAAATTGACTTTGCAAAAATTTTAAAATAAAATGGCGTCTTCAAACGGCAAAGAAAGTGCAAAAGTGACTGCCTCAATAGACAGTTTAAAACTTTCAAGCAAGAACACTTCTAAATGTTCCTCCAAGCATGCATCATCCGAGTCAGTGCTATCAAGAAAAGACAAGGAATGCCTGCAGATGCAAGAATGCAAGAAGAAACTTCTTGCTATGGAACCACAGATATTAATAAGGGACGAAAATATGGTACTAAGATCCCCGCCACAGAAGAAAATTGTAATGCCCCCGACCATCAACGCCGAGGTAAGCTTTCAATATTTAAATAAGGTAATAAAGAGGGTTCGAGGCTGTAGGACTAAACGTTATTGGTGGCTTATAGCTGGTATTAAGGTTAAATGAAATATTTATTTATTTTCAGCCTACTTCCAAAAAAGGAGGTAGTTCTCAATTTGACTGTATGTTTTTTTTATCTTTGGACTAGGTAAACTGCTTTTGTTTTTTTTAAATTGAAAGCGTAGTAGCTTTCAATTTAAAAAAAAAACAAAAGTTCCCAAGTGGTCCCGTTTCAATTTGGTCCCATTCCGACAGTTATTTGGTCCCATTTTGGCAATTTGAAGTCGGTTGATGTGAAATTTTTGACGTGCTTTTACAAGATTTTGTGTTGGTATCTTTAAGTCGAGAAATAGCTACTAAAAGTAGGTGTAAGAGGATTACCAATTAAATATTTTTTTTAATTTACGTAAAGACCTTGGACCTTGGGTGAGATTTATAGAGCGTGCTTGGACTTAGCTCAAGCTCGGCTAAGCATAATCTTAGCTAAGCATAATATGCTAAGTATAATCTTTGATTTGGAATTTATGGTCTGACTTTACTTGGACTACAGACGAATATCGATAATTAATTTAATCCGGCAACACAATTTGTTTTACTTAAGTAAAATCATTTTAAACTAAATATAATATAAGCACAGAATAGGGAATAGTACTCACATACAGAACTTGCACTCCGACGTTATTTAAAGCACATTATTTTGTTTACAGAGAACATAATTCGATCGTTAGGGTTGACAGGAATGTGCCAGCATAATTTGACCAATAATAATTATGATGTTAATGCCTCAATATCAACTCTATGGTCAATGCCGTGTCACAAACAAGAGACAACCCTTACTGACTTACAACTTCAAGTTGTCGCTGACGTCACGTATTTTTTGCGATTGTTAGGCGAGTGACATAGGCCTGATATAAGCCTATTTCCAATAATTTCTTTTTAGTAATTTTCAGTTATACTTCCACTGGCACACACAACGTTTGAAACCAGCCAATATAGTTTGTAAACTGTACTTAACATAGTAATAAATCGAATACTTGTAACGACTTAACTGACTTACTTATCTCGATTAAACTAAGACTCTAATGAAGTAAAGCTCATGAACAATGAACTTAGTTTTGTATTATCTGATATCTGATTAAAAGGTTTCTTACAAATAGGTCGAGAGTTTGAGACTCTTGGGGGAAATTACATACACTTTATGAGTGAGAACCTTCGTATTTCTTGATAAAGAAGCGAAGGGTATATCTTGGGTTACTTATACGAAAGTCACATGAGAAATCTATCCATTAACCCGTCGGCTTTCTGAAAACAAATCTAGCAAGATTTTCTTCTTCTTAATTTTTTTTTATTGAAACAACCATAATTTGATTTTGAAAAATGGTGCTACTCCTGGGGGTGGACGGTGGTCATAGGAAGTTGGTGTTTTAATTCCAACACGATGTGTTCGTATAAATAGATAAAATACACGTCAAACATTGACACAAAAACTGACTTTCAATTACCGAAATGGGACCAAATAATTGTCGGATTGGGACCAAATTAAAATGGGACCACCTAGGAAGTAGTAGTAGACATCCAGTCGAATTAAGAAGCTCCTTCTTTTTTGGAAGTCAGTTGAAAACAGTCGACGGGTTAAGCGAAATAACATAGAGTGACATTATTTTTACACGTCACAGCGTCCACTCAGTCTAATTAGTAACCACAGGTTGTAAAAACTACACAGAAAAGTATTTTTTTTTATATTGGGTCACCAAATTGACGCCGCCCGCCTGGTGGTAAGTCGTGACGACGTCTAGCGATTGTGGGCCACTCTCACAGCACACAATACTATAGAGAGTGGCCCTCAACTTGACGACCTACTGATATGCCTATTCACGCTCCGCTTAAAGAACCCAGAATTATATGTGGGAGGAAACACGTGCACAGGCAGGGCGTTCCAGGCCGCTATCGTTCGGCAGAGAAACGAACGTTTAAAACGTTCTGTTCTCGCGAACATGCTATCCACTGTGTGGGAGTGGCATCTCTACCCGGCACGCGTTGTTCGGGATGGTATGTACTTGTATTGTTTTACTTTAACCCTAGGTAAGTAGTACTATTCCCTATTCTGTGTCCCAGGGACCAAATGTGTGGCTTTGTGTTTTAACCCAGATGATACTCCAAACGACATAGTTGTACAAACTCTTTTGTGTAAACTCAGATTCTTTTTTTTAATTTAAATGATGTTTTTTTCATTTTAGGGTTCCGTAGTTCAAGTCTCGGAACCCTTATAGTTTTATCATGTCCGTCCGTCCGTCCGTCCTCGGTTTTCCGTCCAAACGGTTAATGCTAGAATTTTGAAACTTTGGATAAGTGTGTTTTGGTACATGTATTTAGATATACGTATGTTATAGACCCGCCATATATGTGGCGTTGGGTTGATAAACATCAGATATGGTGCAACCCTGTGCCAGCCCCCAAATGGGTTTCTTAGAAGTATCAGATGAAATGTGTTCGATAGTGTTAGTGCGGTGTCGGTGCCGAAGGCTATGAGACTATTTAATAGTTATGTCGTCGCTCGAGACACTTTTATTAGTACTATTTCTTTCCTTATTTGTCTTAAATGTCGTACTAAAAAGATATGAGAATGCTTCACGTCTTTTTACCCATTAATTCAACCGAAGTTAAATGTAGCAAAGAATATTTATAAAAACTAGATAAGTAATTGAAACGATATCTGTAGTTTATACAAATTCCTACATAGACTCGACATCTAATATTATAAAACCTCTGAACAAACGTTTACGTATCACATAAACAAAAACGTTTATTAGCAGCACCAACGCTGCATGGTTCGCCGAATCGACGAAGTACAAAAAACATTAACCGTTAACATCCCTTCACACACAAAATACACACAAAGAGATATTAAAAGCCTATCAGTGTATCAATTCTCCCTTCACTCCTCTTTAGAGGACTGAGTGACATGGTAATCTAATATACCAGCTAAAAGGTAGCCAATATCGGAATCCATTCGCTTCAATCCCTTTTACGTTACAATACAAATGCTATACTTATTCCTTAGAACTAACTGAAAGATACTCGAATACTTTTCTATATGGTCAATTTTATAAAAGTATTAAATAAATTACTAGGTACATTTATTTACAATAAGAATTACAGCATACATAATTATGAACTAAAAATATCGTTTAAAAAAAGCTCCGCGTCATTGCTGACTGGGAAGATGTTGCCACGTTGGATGGCGATACTTATTCTTTGGACCACAAAATAGCCAGCCTTCTGGTCCTGAGAAGCATCGATTAAGCGTTTAGCAATGTCTCTATAAAAACGGCCAGCACTCGGACCCCATGACCCTGGAACCTTTTTTTTCAGCCGTTTGGGGTTGAGACACTGGTGTCTTAACCCCATACGGCTCAAATATGTAATCACCTGCTAAATTACCATATTTACGCCGTTTGAGGCCATCAGCCGTTGGCACTTTCCTATTGAATGTATATTAAACTAACGATTGTGGCTAAAAAGACCAGTAGTGTTTTCTCTTAAAGTTTTGTTTGCAGTAAAACTGACAAATAAGTAAATCATCAGTTTACTTATAAATTACAGGAATTCGTGTAAAAACTCCTCCACGTCTTTGCAGCCTAGGTCAGGTTCCCACAGCCGGATGCATCAGATGCACTTTAGTCAATATGTTTGTACGATACAACATTAAATTTTGTAGGTATGTACTTATAGTACGATTTACTTAGCTGACGTCATTCGATTGAGATTGCTTTTAACTCTGCGTCACCAGCTGAGCGCATTTTATTCCTTCATTTCCTTTTAAAAACCGATCCATTATCAAAGTAATGTGTAACTTGAAAGATGTTATTACGAGAGATCTGCAAACGGTAACATGGTTTAAGTAACTCTGAATGTAGATAATAATATAAAGATGCATGATAAAAAAGTAGTATTTCATCGAAGCATATCGACCACGTGCTTTGAGGAAGACCCGGGTCACCGAGATAGCTCAAAGAGTCAAAAGTGGCAGTGGGTCCATTTATTCTGTGGGCAGATTTATTATTCAGATAGACGTCAGTTGGTATTGTCTCAGCCTCAGCGTCTAAAGTTCAAGTACCTTCACGGAGAAAGACTATCCTAGTTTTATATTAATGTTTATCTTATAAATGAATTTAGATGAAGTCAACAACATTCAGTATATTTTACGTGATGCTTGGAACGTTCATAACTTCAGATAGATACCATGATAATAAATGTTTAAGACTATTTATGGAGCACATAGTAAGCTAATATTATCTTTTCCTATAGGATAACTGATTTAGGTATGTACTCAAACTTCAGCCAAACAAACATTTGTAGATCACACAAATATTTGATTCGACCCAGGAATCGAACTTGAGACTCCGACATCTAAAGCCGATGACCTTACACAGAAAACAACATTGTGCTCATCACACAAAGCTTTGCAGAGGCGTTATTATACGACAGGCGCTACTGGAAATTGTCCCAAATACTTACCTGAGACTGGTAAACATTTGTACCAACTGCATATGAGGTTAGGATATCTACAGAATTTCGATATTGCCAATGGGTTGTGGAGGTCAGATGGCAGTTAAGCCGCTTTCAGGTAAATTAAAAGGCTGACCCCAACTGGATTGCAACAGGGAATGATGAAAAACTGTTAGTTACAGGATTTGATCAAAGCGCTACTTTTTAATTTTCAGACTTGCATTCCATTCGTTGTTGCCTTCATCATACAAATCCGTATCTGGGTAAATGAAATGGATGCACTCCATCTTTTTAATTTACAATGTTTACTTATCGGGTGAGCCAATAATGTAAATTCCATCTATAAGTATATTTTAATAAAGAAAAATAACTCGTTTATATACATTTAATAAAATTAAACAAAAATATCCAAGTGGAAATAAAACAATATGTATGATTGAAATAAAACATACAAATATATATTAAAACCTTTTAAAAATTTCAAAGAAGTGAATGATAAAATTCGCCACTTTAGGCTTCCAGTATCATTCCCTTTGGACCTTTATTGAAAACAATAGAGTGGCAATAACGAAATGAGTGTTTAAATATTCATGACTAGCTCCCGGGCTATTGAGAGCTAGATGAGGCGACTTTTGAAAGGTAAAAGCTTTACTATTTTATTCTGGCCGTGGCTTCAAAAAACACACACTGACGAATTGACTTGAAAATCGATGGAATTGAAGCTTTTAGATAGGTACCTATTTCTGATTAATCGTTTATTCAATAACAATATTATTTACAAGTTGAATGCGTAAAAATTAACCTATGTACTCTTCTAAGAATCCTGATACGGACTCCTAAACTATATTGCTTTTATTTTGGGTTTCGATGTCCAATCATATCATAGTAAGACTTACTATCCGATAAAAATGCCATAGACATACTTTAATTATGGTATTAGCTTTCACACAAGCATCTTTTAATCGCGCCTAAATATTATGTGAGGAGCTAGCAACTTATTTCCATTTCTCTCTATCATCAAAATAATAATTTATAGTGTAACAAATTATTTTGAAGAGATGGCCTTAGTTTGAATTTTGAATATATGCAAAGAAAGATTTACAATAATAATACAAGTAAATTTATCGAACGCAACTGTTTTAGATAATAAAGTCAAAGGTGATTAATAAACTTAGTTCTTGAAATAAGTACGAATGAATCCCTGTTGGGTATTTCACTCCTAATACTCACATAACCTTACATATAATCCTTTCTAAATCAAAGATCGATAGTTTACTTCACAAACCTTTCATAGAACCCATATCAAGAGCCCTTTTGTGGTAATATTATAACAATACCCAAAGTAAACAATATGTATGTGATCGGAACATTGTTTACTTGTACTTGTAACAACTTAACAATGCCTTTTGTTTTCAGTTCCAGTTTCAATAACGGCCTCGAATGTTTAGGACAGCATGTGAGAAAAACAGATATTGCCTTCACAGCTGTTGTTGTGGGATAAGGGCTTCTTGCATGAATAAGTCAGGTTGGAAGACAGCGAACTCACAAAACCAAAAAGACGACTTCCAAAGAATCTTCATATCTTATAGTCAAGATAAAGCAGAACTCATAAATTCTAATACTAGTGGTTCTGTGAATAGTAGACCTCGCGTTATTTTCGCATTTGCCCCCCATTTTCCCCCCAATCGCAAAATCCCTTCGACAAAAGTAGCGCCTTGCAATAAAGAACACTTGTGCCAAATTTCATGAAAGTCGGCTGAAAAATGCATTTTCCCCCCATTTTTCCCCCATTTTCCCCCCAATCGAAAAATCCCTTCGACAAAAGTTGCGCCTTGCAACGAAGAACACTTGTGCCAAATTTCATGAAAAATGCGGCCTGTAGACCGGAACTGACACACATACCAACAACGCCAAATCGGCCAGTCCTCGAGTTAAAACTGAGACGCTTCGCTCGCTCGGTCAAAAAATTATTTTAAAATAATTAAAAGAAAATTCACTTTGAAAGTTTGTCTTGAATATCATTTTATACCAATATCTTTACAAAGTAAATTATGCCAAACCCTATCACTGAGCTTCTTAGATAAGCCTATAGAATTAAGTGTTGAGTAGAAAATTATAGCTTCAAGTTGAAGATACTATCTTATTTCAATTCATATCACGGACATTTATTGGATCAGAGATTTAAACTGAGGTAATATCAATTTATAGGTATATAACAATGCCATTGTTAAAGTAAAGCTCATTTTGAAATGATTGTGATCAAATGCTCTCTAACATTTTGTTAGAAAGAATAGAATATTTAGGCTCAAAGGAGTATCAAAGTCTACAGTGCCATCGCAACATTCTTGGGAACCTTCCCAGGTAGAATAATAATAAATAATAAATAAATATTGTTGGACATTCTCACACAACGTCATCTAGCCCCAAACTAAGCTATCAGCTTGTGCTATGGGATCTAGACAACTGATAAACATACTTATATATTTCTAAATACATACATAATATACATAGAAAACACCCAAACTCCGAAACAAACATTTGTGGATCACACAAATATTTGATTCGACCCGGGAATCGAACCCGAGACTCGGGAGTCGAAAGCCGATGCACTACCGACCACGCCACCGAAGCAGTTTGTTGAAGCGAGAAATGAAGCGGAGAACTTTTTTTAAGCGATTTTATTTTGAATAAATAGTTAATAATTAATTTGCAGCATTATAAACAGCATTTCATATTTGTGTGCACATTCGCAAGAAACCTAAGCAGGTATGGTATACAAATATCGGTTGTATAGAGTTTAGAAACTATCATAACTGGGAGACAAAAACACTTGAACTGACCGTTAGTTGAGGGCCATCATGTACGAAAACCTGAAAACCAGTCTGCAATCACTCATGGTGGCCTTTTTCATTTTGCATATTTCTAACTATCTGTGAAGAAGACTATTATTTGTCACAATCTTATTCTAATGTCAAGTTTAATAGAAAATAATATGCAGTAGCAGTTAGAAATGCAGTTGTGTGGAAATAGTTTCAGTCTCAAGAGAAATTATGTTAAAAGTTATAGTGTGCAGTCAGACGCGAGTAGGGTTTTCACTCGTGTTGCCTTATTCTGATTTACAATAAAAATACCGATCCTCTCTGGATTCGTTTCGCTTAAGTCTTACTTTACTTAGATACCTATGCAGCAGAGACCACAGAGTTGCAGAGACCACAGAGGTGGTCAAAGTCCGTCACTGGAAATACGTTCTGCTTGTAACCAGAGACGCCCGGCAACGGACGTTAGAGCGGCCGCGGCCCAAAAAAAAAAGATACCTAAGCAATATGTAAAACTTGAAAACTGCATCTTTCGTTAGTGTTGGCGCATCTACAAACTAGCCAACAGAACAGAATAGGGAATAGTACTTGCATACCAGCAGCTACAAGAACTAGTAATAGCCGAAACCAGTTTGACTGGCCCCCGCCGATCTCATTAAACGACAAACGCACGGCACTTGCCGCTAGAAAGCGTTACAGCCAACACCTATACCTAAATTACGAGTACCTACTTACTGTAATGAAATTATTGCTAGTAAACGCCCTAATCTAGTGTGGAGGTCGCCTATTTTACCCATCGTCCCATCGACCCATCGTCAGTCCCAGCAGCATCAGTTCCTTGGGGCGTCGACATCGCGCTGGGACTAGGCAGCGCGGCGTGAGCCCCCAAAACGATAGGCATCGGAATCAGTTGTTCGTGCATAGTTTCGTCGGTTGACACTGCCCGGGAAAGGGCAGTGTCGGGACCGGAGGTCTCTTCGGGGTTTTCCATAGCAGGAACACAAGAATCTCAAAGAATTTGGCCAATCGCAAGTACAGACTAGGACGTTCGGTCACCCAACTTGCCACTGCGTTACCGTGGTCAAGTTGGGGTTCAGGGCGGACGGCGAGGACGTAGTCACTAATCACTTGGGGCCCCGCCCCGAACTATACATATTGAACAAAAACACATTACACTGCTATAAAATTACAAAAAAATGCATTTTAACCGACTGCAAAAAAGAAGGATCTCAATTCAACAGATTATTTTTATGTTTGTTACTATTCGACATTATCTTTCGACTTGGTGAACCCATTTTGTTTTTTTTTTATTTGAAAGTTTAAGCTTCCCGAGTTGTTCCATTGCTATTTGGTCCCATTCCAACAATTATTTGGTCTCATTTCAGTAATTTGGACTCGGTTTTCAACCGACTTCCAGAAAAGGAGGAGGTTCTCAATTCCATTGTATGTTTTTTGTTACCTCATATATTCGGACTGGAAAAACCGATTTTGAAATGTTTTTTTTAATTGGTATCTTCTACTTCTGAAGAGTTCCGAAGAATTCCGACAACTATTTGATTTCATTTCGGTAGTTTCAAGTCGGTTACTGTGTCAATGTGTCAATATTTCACGTGTTTTCGAATTTAGCTTGTGAAGTTAACGCGTGTCATATAGGTAAAGGTAAAATAAACTGGAACTTTATTACATTACATTATACTAGCCCTGATAAATTTATATATAATTCACATCAGCGTATTTAAACACCGTAATATTTATTTGTACGAGCGGTCTCGTGATCGATTCCCGAAGTAATAAAAACGCAATTAAATTCGCTTTGAACACCTGCGGATGTGTTTACTCTATATTTTATGGTACCATTTTATTGTCTGTCGGTTAAAGGCAACAAACTGTAAAAATCTTTATTCTCCTTTACGTCTATCGACTAAAAATCATTTAGAATTTGCCGACTTATGTTTTTTGAATTACACCAGCGGTTTTTTAACTGCATCACGTTTGTGGCTGACCTATTTTGTTTAAGAGTCGTAAGATATTTAAAATTAGTATTTAACATGAAGAATTTTTAAATGTTAAACATTTATGTTTGCAAACCGAAGTTTTTGAACGTTCGTGATTGGTTTGTCGTTCGACAAGTGGCGTTCTGGTGCCCTTTATGGATCTCTTATAGAAACCATATACAATATCACGTATCTTTATCCCCGAAGGAGTTTACAGAGGCGTCTTATTTGGGACATTAAAAAAATGTTACAGACACAACAACAATGAAAATTGCATGCATTGAGGTGCATTTTAAGATACGAGATTATCATAATGATAATTCTTCTACTCATATCTGTCAATAAAATATTTATAACTATTGACACTATGCTCCTCACGCTTTTTTTTACAATAATATACATTTATTTCTTATTTACACTATTCTTAATTCAAACTTATTAAAATTTATTTTCTAGTTTTTAGTTGGATTCTCTATAAAAGCGTGTTTTATTAGTTTTTTAAACTATTATTTATTTTAAACATTTTAGTTTATTATTATTTATTTATTTATTATTTATTTATTAATCGAATTATTGCATTGTCATCTAAACTATTATTTATTTTTCATTTTTTAGTTTGTTATTATTTATTTATTTATTTTTAATCGAATTATTGCATTGTCATCGGTCTTTGACAGGTGTGCAAAGTTTGAATTAAATCTGATCGTTCAAAGTAAGGCAAAATCGAACCCAAGAGAGTCGGTTACAAACAAACATACATACAAGCAAGCAAGCAAGCATGCAAACATACAAGTGAAGCTAATAAAAGCGTTTTAAAAAAAGTACCGAGCAGGTCCAATTCGAAGAACAATTAAATAAATGTAACTAAATCATGGACAAAATCTCTATGCAGATTAGGAAACGAGACGATATCAAAACAAATCTAGTAACAATTATACCCGACAATCCCTGAACGGACTACACGGACGGGTTTCGTTGAACAAACTCGGGGGGAATTACCAAGTTCAACTACTCCATTTGGAGCTGGAATTTAGAGAAATATAAAATTTCATATTCTGAATATAGGTAAGTAAAGTGAGAAAAATATAAATATGTGTATAATCTGCTATTTTTTACATAAAAACACGCCTCTTTTCCAGTGGGGTACCCAGAGACCACGGATTTTAATAAATACGAGACATAATAAATAAATATTGTTGGACATTCTCACACGACGTCATCTAGCCCAAATTAATATAAGCTTGTGCTATGGGATCTAGACGACTGATAAACATACTTATATATTTCTAAATACATACATATTATACATAGACAATACCCAAACACCGAAACAAACATTTGTGCATCACACAAACAATTTGATTCGATCCGGAATTGAACCTGTCCCAGGTTCAATTCGGGTACGGTAGTCCCATACTCATACCACTGCGCCACATCCACCGAGGCAGTCAGGATTTCCACCTGCTATGCTCCTGGCGTACTTCTATCGCTTCCTCAACTTTCATTAATGTCTTTATACATGCTCGCCGGTTATTTAAGACATCTATTTGGTCACAGTATTAGAAGATAATATGAGAAGATTTTATGTACTTATTTTAATATGCACCTAAGTCCTCTTTAAATAACGGAAGCGCGAAATATAAAAAATCACCACGTTGGTAGTTACTGCTACTGCATGGGGCACACTAAAAGTTTTGCACTTCTAGCTAATCGGAACTATTTGAATTTCGAATGTTATATTTTTTTAAACGTTGCAACCTTCTTAGTAATAAAAAAAACAATTGGCTGGAAATCATTTGTCAATTGTTTTTTATCACACATCAAAGTTCTACGTATGCAACGAAAATTGAATTAAGTCGAAAAGATTTTAGATTTAGATTTTAAAAGTTCTCTCTCTCTCTCCGCAAAACTGTGCCGCTCGTCTTCAAAATGCTTTTGGCAGAGAAGCACCTTGTTTGAGCACCGTGAGGCGATGGTTTGCTGAATTTGAGAGAGGTCGAGTTTCTTTACATGACAAATTTCTTGAAGGGCGGCCTTTAACTGCCGTCAACGAAAATAATGTGGCTACTGTTAAGCGGTTAATTGAAGAAAACCCGCGGATTACCTATGAGACAATTCGAGGACTATTGGGGATTGGTATGAGTCAAATCCAGAAAATTTTACACGAAGTATTGAAAGTTCGGAAACTTTGTTGTCGTTGGATCCCTCATGAACTGACAGCGGAGCAGAAGCGGGCTGGCGTGGAATGGTGCTCACAGATGCGACTGAAGTACGACAACGGACATTCTAATGCTGTTTATGACATTGTCACAGGAGACGAAACGTGGATTTATTGTTTTGAACCCAAAAAAAACAGCAATCTTGTCAATGGGTGTTTGAAAATGAGAACAAGCTAACAAAAGTGAGGCAGGCGAGAAACGTGGGTAAAAAAATGATCGCGTTTTTTTTCTCAGCTACGGGTCCCATCTGTACAATTCCACTTGAAGATCAAAAGAGTGTTAATGCCGAGTGGTATTCTACCATTTGTTTACCCAGGGTGTTAGAAAAAGTTCGTGAAAGACGACCCAAAGCCGCGTTCTCCTACATCATGACAACGCTTCTTCACACACGGCCAACAAAACAAAGTCATTTTTAGCTTCCGAAAAAGTACAACTCGTCACCCATCCTGCGCATAGCCCCGACCTAGCACCCTGTGATTTCTGTATTTTCCCCAAAATCAAAGATTTGATGAGAGGTTTCACTTTCACTTCAATCAGCACGTAGAAAACATGCCTTCAGATCTGTGGTCCTCCTGTTTTAAAAAATTGTTCGATCGCATGAAAAAAATTTTAAAATGTAAAGGAGAGTATTTTGAAAAGCAATAAACATAATATTTTGGTTTTAACATGTTGTTTTTTTAAGTTACGCAAAACTTATAGTGTGACCTACGTATAAGTTTAAGTTTGTTGTTTTAACGTTCTTATAAAAAGTACAAATGTTTAATTAAAATACTTATCTGAAACGTAATACAGCTCCGCGAAGATATTTGAAATGTCTATGGTATAAAGCGATTGTTGTTACAAAGGTAAGGCATCTGAAACATTTGATATTGAATCCGTATCAACATAAACGTGGGTAGTCTAATCAATGTGGAATTAATATATCGCTGTGTTTCAATTACGCACAAAATTAACGATGGCGTGGTCGCTAGTGCATTCGCTTTCGTCTCCGAAGTCTCACGAATGTTTGTTTCCGAGTTTTGGCTGTTTTCTATGTAGATTATGTATGTATTTAGAAATTTATAAGTATGTTTATCAGTTGTCTAGATCCCACAGCGCAACTTATTGCTTGGTTTGAGTTAGATGACGTTGTGTGAAAATGTCCAAAAAGCATTTTTTAAACGTGCTTAAATATGTAATACAAATATATATATAATAGTCAAGTTCTTACCTACATTTCATATATAAGACGATGAAATTCAGAATAGGTCACATTGTGTACAGAGAACCATCAGACAGTCGAATTCCACTAACAAACACCACTTCTGATATCAATAATGGGAGAGTAATGCCATCTATTCATCATGAGGATTATCTCTGAGTTATTATATGTGCTGAATAGTAATATATAATAATATCATAGTTATTATTAAATGTCTTATTGTTTGGTATACATATTAGTGTAACAAATAAATATTATATTTTTCAGAAACATGCTCACACAACGTCATCTAGCCCAAACTAAGCTATAAGCTTGTACTATGGGATCTAGACGACTGATAAACATACTTATATAGAAATTTATAAATACATACATAATATACATAGAAAACACCCAAACTCCGAAACAAACATTTACAACTACAACCTGCATCGGTGGCGTGGTCTCGGGTTCGTGGTCCCGAGTCGAATCAAATATTTGGGTGATCCATAAATGTTTGTTTCGGAGTTTGGGTGTTTTCTATGTATTATTGTATGTATTTAAAAATATTTAATTATGTTTATCAGTTGTCTAGATCCCATAGTACCAGGTTATATCTTAGTTTGGGCTAGATGACGTTGTGTAAGAATGTTCAAAAATATTAACTTTTTCCTTTATTTAACTTAACTACATATTTAATATATTTTTAAATAAAGATATTAAAAAATACAAATATATTTAAAAATATAAAAAATAGTGACCCACCGGTATCGAGTACAAGGACCAAGCTACCGGTGGTTAGGGCTCCAGAGAGAGGAATTTCCTCACGATGCGTGCCGTGTCGAGTAACACTGCCTTCTGCATCAGGCCCTTTATCCAACTGTCTAACGAGAGCCTCTGTACGTGTTGGTCGAGCCTCGTGGCGTCGGTACAATAACAGCTGAGCTTACATGCCACATGTCGACAATCTCGTGGGCCAAATCCAAGTACATTACTTGTTTGTCTTTTTCGGCTTTCACGAGATTGCCGTCATGCGGAATAGTAATATCAAATATTATTGCACGGCCCTCTAACCGATCTACTATCACTATATCAGGCCTATTTGCAACAATAGTCCTGCCAGTGATAATAGATCGGTCCCAGTACAATGTGATATGATGGAGTCGAAGGCCGATGCACTACTGATCACGTCACTGAAGCAGTCTAACAAATAGTATTTATACAGTATGAATAGTGACATAAGTACATGCAATAAATACTAGAAATAATCATAAATTGGTTGGGACGTATTATCGTTTACAGAAGGTTCATGACTCCTTTGCAGGATTTGGTGTGCGTTTTTATAACAAAATTCCTCTAAACATTATAAACCTTCCTTTGAATAAATTCAAAGTGGCTGTTAAGACACACCTCCTAAAAAAGGCATATTATACTATTAAGGATTATCTAAACGATACAGAGAAATGGTAATGAGTTGCTTGCTCATCACTCGAGCTACATAGGGGCTACTTCTGTTTGAAATATTGTTTTATTGCTGAAACTCACTTATTATTGTTAAATTATTATTATTATGATATTGTTAGGTATGGGTACTTTGAGATTATGTGGCACCTTTAACTAGTATTTGACTTTTTTTTGTGAATAACAGAGATTCATAATTTTTAAGTTCACTTGGTCCACACATGATCACGTACTGCCCTTGTCCTCTTTTTATTGTTGTAACAGAATCATTGTATTTACTGGCGAATAAAAAGAGTGGCCGTGACTTTTTCTTGCCAGGTTCTTTCCTCACAGGCTCTACCTATTGCCTTGCGAATCTGGCGGTAAATGTAAATGTAGAAGCATTTTTTTTTGACGTTCATAAGTGTTACTTTGTGACCTACATGAATAAAGATATTTTGATTTTGATTTTTGATTTTGAGTGTAGTAGTAAACAGAGTACTGTATGAGTACCTACCTATATTTTATGCATGTGAAATGTACATCAATTTATGATCCACTAGCGGGTAATATAATATATTTGTACATTACATGAACCAAGCTGAGTTTGTGCTATGAGAACCAGATATCAGACGATATTGCATAACGTGAAAGTAAGATTAATCTATACCCCGGAGATCTGGAAGCTCTTAGCACCTTAGCTAAGAATAAACAATACACTTAAGAAGTAACACTTGCGAGAACTACACAAATATTTGATACCAAGTTAACTACAGGTCAAGTAAGTGTAGGGGCAAGTGTTAAGTGTCAGTAATTGATTTGGGGATGTTTGACCGAAAGGTTGATGTGTTAAGTATTGGTTTTCTGTTACACATCATTGTGGCCAAATATTGGTCAGAATCATTTGTTATATTTATTGCGGACTAAAAATATATAGGGCTTGGATTGTAGAGATTCTATTTAGATGTATATAATCGTATGTAACTTTTCCTCAGGCTGTTGGTAGTTTAAATTTGTGTTGTAATGGATTTTATATAGTGCCTGGCAATAGTCCTATTACGTGGGACCAACACTATTACTAAGTGGGTGTGTAATGCAGCTCTACCTATCCCTTCGGGGATATAGGTGTGATGATATTTAAAAATATATCTTGTTTTAGGTTCCACATAAATATAACATGTGGTCGCCCTTAATTCAATAGCAGACCTCGCGAATATTAAAAACATTTTTTGGCATTATGGCAAGAACCTTAATGCCTAAGGGCATTTTCACTGATGGACTTTCTGTTTTATGGAAACTTTGACAATTTAATAAATATTATACAAAGTGCACAAAAACCGCAATTGGCTCACTCCCAATTACTAAAATGAACATTAACAAGTTAGTTCCTGGCTCCAAGTTTCGCCGTTCAACAACGTGGCATCGTTGCCATGTTGGAAACCTTCCCAGTCAGTAATGACTAGGAATTTTGACATGAATGTCTGTAATTGTTAATTTATGTTGCTGCAAATAAAACCCAGTATGGAATTTATAAGCGTATAACGCTTTTGACTATTCCTTCGAAGCTCCACTTATTACTATAATGTGAATTAAAACTACAGGTGTCAATTGTTGAAAGTCTGGCCTAAGTATATTACTCTATAGTCCGATCAACGAGGAGGTTCCTGGTACGGATACTACCGAATAACTCTACCGCCAAACAAACTTAGCACTGATAAAAATACAAATTTTTCGGGTTACAAAAGCTTCGTTGACCAGACTATTATTCTAGACTATATATTCGAAGACTATTATCCAACTAATGTCAAAATACTTTCTTTTTCAGGTAAGTAATAAATCCAACCCAGAAGTTTTTACGGCCGTCGAGGTAATATAGTGCTATAATTTAGGTAGGATATATCACTTATGGTGAAAATGATTTGATTATTCACTTCTGTAACGCCGTCTTCGTGTAAGAAATGGTTCGGACAAAAAAATGGTCCCTAGAAATCCTTTAGCTCTACAATAACGTATATCTTTCCAGTTAATAAATGAGGATAATAGGTTTTCTTGTCACGTTAGGAACCAATACGTGATTGGAAATCTTTTGGTGAAATGATTTTTTTGCTTCTGGGGATACTTCTGGATTGATGATATCTTACACAAGTAACAAAGTTATTACTATTATTAAGATGTCATATTGTACACATTATTTTACACATTTACACATTGCTCTTTTACACATTGCTCTTTAGAAATTTTATGTTTGTTGCTTAAACAAAGGGTGCTACCAACATCTCCTCCCAAGTCATCCTCGCATGCACGCGGGGCACCTGCTGACTAACGAATGAGGCTCTGGCAAATATAATCCCTGGACACGGCAATAGGCTCGCCACCTCTTACGAGAGGGTTAACGAATTGACGAAGTGTGGGCGAAGTAAACGCATCTGTCTACCTCTTCGGTGAAATAGACGTGTATGTCTATTGCTTCTTAATTTTGACAGAAGATTATATCTGTCCACACTCGTTATCAAAACTGAGTGCAAAATATTTTTTAAACGATGGTACTTTCACGTTGTAAACAAGTTAAAAATATGGCAAAAATTTGCCATATATTTTAGAGTATTCGAAAGTTTTTTCATAAAATCTAAAAAAAAATAAAAAAAATAAAAAAAAAAGTTCAACATTACTTTAGAGGTCTTTGACCATGTTGAGTTGATTGCAGCTGGTCTTGAGTCTCTAACTATTACCTTTCTCGATTAGACCTCGTTTTGACCCTTGACCTTGAGATTAGAGGTCAAAGGTCAAGTTCATTTTAGAGGTCTGACCATGCTGAGTCGATTGGCGTTTACACTGAGTCTCTAGCTCTTACCGTTCTCGAGTTGAAAGTAGTTCACGGACGGACGGACGGACGGACATTACTGTTGTATAAGAGATTTTCGTTTCGAAAACTAAAACCCAATCTAAATGCCAACATGTCGAATAAAACTAGTTACCTATATCACAAGATATACCTACTATAAACACCTCATAGACAACTTTCTCGCATGAAACTGCGTACAGGAGTCAATATAATATCATAATACCTACCTAGGTGTCCTAGGTGTACCTACACGGCACTTGTACGGGTGCAAGCCTACGTAAATAGATTTACAGTTACACTGAACACAAACGTAAATAATTTTACCTAGTTAAGTTTGTACGGATTGACCACTACTAAACTACTAAGGTAAATTTATAATATACTAGTTATCACGGCGAACTTTGTATCGCCTCAAATAGAAAAATAAAAATAAATTAATTAATATTTCATGCAAATCTATGTATTATTAATTATAATTGAAAAACGCGACGGACGGACACACAGACAGACAAATTGTCGTATTAAATATACAGATTGGAAATCATGTGTATGTTTCATGTGTAACAAAGAATAGGCGTGGGCGATATAAACTGGTTACTGAAATACTGGTTGACTGCCTCGGTGGCTCAGTGGTATGAGTATGCGACTGCCGCCCCTGAGGTCCCAGGTTCGATTCCGGGTCGATTCAAATTATTTGTGTGATCCACAAATGTTTGTTTCGGAGTTTGGGTATTTTCTATGTATAATATGTATGTATTTAGAAATATATAAGTATGTTTATCAGTCGTCTAGATCCCATAACACAAGCTTATATTAGCTTAATTTGGGCTAGATAACGTTGTGTGAGAATGTCCAAAAATATTTAAAAAAAAATAAAAATATAAAACAGCTATTTTTCTTATTATTTGAATGTTTCGAAACAGGCGAATCTCCGAAGTTAATGCCCACGACTCTTAGTGGAATCTACTGAGCCATAGGGTCTCTAGACATTAAATGAGTGCTCGTGGTAGCTCACTACCTTAAAAATCTTCCTAGTGCTATCCAGAGGCCATCGGCAATAGACGTAGGCTACAAATTAAAAAAAAAACCGCTGAATTAAAATAAAAAAAGAAACTACATCAATTTTAAGAATTTACAAAATAAATGTCTTTGTTTTTCAAAGTAATACTCCCAGTCGGTTCTGTTATCGAAACTGAGTCCAAAATATTTTTTTGTAAACGGTGGTACTTTCACGGGGTACACTACATAAATACGAATAACTTAATTCCGTCAGTCACAAATACGAATTTCAAAATACCGATTTTCATAATTCCAACTGGTTCAAAATTCTGAATATAACAACTCCGATTGATCATTATGTACAGCGAGAAGACTCCGGAGCTGAACGTGGCGGCGGCGAGCGAGTGGGTGCACCTATCATGTTTACGCCACACAGATGTGCGCCGCGCCCTGGTACGTCTGCCACCCGCGTTTATTTTTAAGGACTGTCGTGCGGTGTTGGTCGATCCATTGTTGCATTATATTCAATGCCTGTATTAGGACTGCAAGATTTCCTGACCGGTGGAAACTTACCCGGGTGGTGCCCGTACCGAAGGGTAGCGGAGGTTCAGCGGCCAGCGACTATAGACCGGTGGCGATATTGTCTACTCCAGCTAAGGTGTTCGAGTCGACAGTTCACAGCAGCCTCTATCCACAAATAAGTGCTCTGTTGTCCGACACCCAGCACGGGTTCCGGCCTGGACGTGGGACAACGGGGAACTTGCTGCACCTTATGACACACTTGGTGCCAGCTGTGGATGGTGTTCAGGTGGATGTTGCCTACTTTGATTTCCGAAAAGCCTTCGACACCGTAGACAATGACGTTCTTCTGGCGAAATTGGCGGGTGTGGGTTGCACGCCACATACGCTTTCATTCCTTGCTAGCTATTTGCGTGACCGTTGTCAATATGTTTACTGTGGCGGACGACTATCTGAACCTTACTTCACACGATCTGGAGTTAGTCAGGGCAGTAACCTAGGGCCTCTTCTCTTTATTTTAACAATAAACGACTTGCCGAGAGTGGTTAATAAAGCTACACCCTTGTTGTTCGCTGATGATTTAAAATTAATTCTTGACATAAGGCATGACTCGAAACATGGCTTACTGCAGGAGGACATAAATAATATTTTAGAGTGGAGTCGGGAGAACAAGTTATATTTTAATGTGACGAAATGTTCGGTGTTAACATTTAGCCGCGCGCGCAATCCGATACATCATCAATATTATATGAACGGAACGCTGCTACAGCGTGTATCTGAGATAAGGGATTTAGGTGTGCGATTTACTGCTGATGTAAACTTTCGGAGCCATATTATGGAGATTTGTAAGAAAGCGTATCGGAATTTAGAAATGGTATTAAGGCTGGCAAATTAATTCACGAACAGCGGTGCTCTAAGGGCGTTATACGATTCGCTTGTTAGGAGTCATTTAGAATGCAACGCTGTAATATGGTCACCGCATGAAGACAAGTATAAATTGATGCTGGAACGAATCCAAAACAAATTCATAAGATTTGTGTACTTGTGTGGCGTATATCCTGGTTATCCTCTGCTGTATCCCACACTGTTTTTGCTGGGGATGGTAGGATATTATAGGCTGGAGATCAGACAGGAAGTGGCTTTCGCTATCTATTTATATAAAATTCTTTGTGGTAAGATACACAACCCGGATGTCCTTGGGACAGTAGGGTTGTGTATAGGGCGTGCGCTCAACATGGTGTCAGAACATATAGATCTGTTGGATTGTAACCTGAATGAGTTCACGAGGGCTGCTTATTTAATATTGGCTGCTTAAGTTCCTCGGCAGCAGTAGATAAATATAATATGTAATGTTGTTTAGTGTGTGTTTGTCTTATTTTAATTGCTAATTTTATTTTGGTTGTTAAATGTGTTACTTGTTTTTTAGTGTGTTAGCGATGTATTATTATTATTTCGTTTTATAGTGTGTAAATAGATGTAACTGCAGTATCGTATTAGGTACGAGTATCAACTGTAGTGGTAGTAGTAGGTTGTAAATAAATAAATAAAATAAAATAAAATAAATTATTCCTATTTTATAATTCCTAACGTTTTTCAATATTCCTAACGTTTATAATTACTACTCTCAAAATACCGAGGTTCAATAGATCGAATAACAAAAAGTCCGACTTAATGATATTTCGAAACATCTACGATTTATACAATACGAAAACAACAACGATTTATAAAATGCAGATCAATTCCGGCACTTCGCTGGCCGCTGCCGCGGCACGCTCGCTTTGCTCGCTCGGCTCGCGCTCTGTTGTGGTCACAGTTTTAGAACTGTGACCACAACTTATATCTTTGGTCATGTTGGCCACAGACGTAAAATTGACGTAAGTGACAAACTGTCACAACACCGGTGTGGTTTGGTTTGACACTTATGAGTTACGTATTACGTATGTGTGGCAGGAAATGCGTGGCGAGCACATGCCGCGTTTTAAAAACATATTATTTAATTATTTACATTTATTTATTGCATAAATTGGCCATTCCGCATTCACTACCACTCACACGCACCCACGTACAGTAAGTAACTTGTAAAAATTGCGACGCACAATATAGGATGACACTCAGCGTATTGTACTGAGACGAGCACATTGCCTACCTCAGCACGGGAATAATGACTTTCGAACATAGAGATCTTTGAGGTGGTGCAGAGTCATGCTTTCTCAGCACAAAACTAAATGGCCCGACTCGACGGAATAATTACCGCTCTTCGGTTTGTGACCGACGACGTCAAGGAGCTTAACAAAAGTCGAGAACACTGTTTAAAATCTGTATGTTTTCTTTTAAATTTTATAATTGCACATTAAGATGCCGTGAATTCAGGAAGATTTAATCCATTGGGTAAGTACTTAATTTTATAAAGTTGACTAAGGCTACTTTTACTCTCGGGAAGAGGTTGCCTGGAAGAAATCACTACGCGATAAGGCCACCTTTTGTACCTATCTTTCTTTACAAATTTTTACCTACATTTGGGTTCTTTAAGCGGAGCGTGAAGAGGCACATCACTAGGTCGTCAAGTTGAGGGCCACTCTCCATAGTATTGTGTACTGTGAGAGTCACCCACAATCGCTAGACGTTGTCACGACTTACCATCAGACGGGCGGCGTCAATTTGACGTACTTAATATATAAAAAATGTACAATAAAGAATATTTGTATAGTATTGTACGTTGCCGTGAGAATTAGGTACAAGAAAGCTGTCGCCGACAATTAATACATTTTAAACCGTTTATTAAACTATTTTACTACATTAATTATTGCACCACAATACTATTCCTAATTCTGCGCCACAAGTCAGATTGAGGTTTACAATAGAAACAAAATGCAGTTAAAGACTTTAACAGCAGTTTCTTGTTACATTTTCTCGTACAGTCGCGTACTAAATCAAAGGTTCACTAAACACCCGCTAGATTTATGGGCGGACTGACACCAAATTTATGAGCGCAGTTTTGTGAATATGAGGCTACTGGTAAAGGCGGGCTTATGTGCATGTTACTTAATTATAAAGTACTACATATATATGACGTAGTCGGGTGATCACTCTACTTATGTATAAAAGAGAGAGTCTACGACTCGCACATAAGTCATTTTGTAAATACTAAAATTTCTCAAATCCCTACCAAAGATAAGAACGATCAGTTTGAATTTTTGACACAATGATGTATGGCTAGCAGCAGTCAAGGGTTCTTGGTATACAAGTGCTAGCACAGACCCTCCATTTCGATATTTAGCTCGGGTGTTTTTTTATTTATACATTTTCGTATTTGGCCTCCCCGCTGCTGGAGCAGCGGGACAGCTTCGTGTGGGACTCCCGATGCTTGGATGGAAAACGGACCGGACTACCCACTAAAACCCATGGAGTTTCGCCCTCCTCACGGTCTAAGTGAGCGGCAGGTTCCCCGACCTACCACACACGGCTATTCTCCGTCAGACCTGACAGGCCCCGGCTAGGTTGAACCATACAGGCTCACGTCCCCGCTCTCGCCAGGGCACCTCTACCAGCCGCCACCACCTCACTAGCGACTTGTCTTCACCGACGAAGCGACGGCGTGGGCGGCCCAACATGCGTGGGAATTGGGAAGTACAAAACTATTTCTATATAGCTATAATAATATATACGTGTGTGCTAATCGTGCCTCAACTCGGCAAGGGCCGATGCTATATACCTACAACCTGTGTAGTCCAGGCTTTAGATAGATAATAGCCATCCTATATCAATAATACCATACTAACTCACAGCCTCAATAACAACTTCTGAGTACGTTACAGAAGTTTACACAGCAAACTAGAATACATTTCACGAATTCCTAAGTCAATATAACACATTTCCATATTAATGGCTTCCAGCTAGTTAGCAAAATTCAGACGTCTACGTCATATTATTACAACAAGCGAGTAATAAATACATCAAACATTATTGTCACGCCAATCTCCCGAAGAGGTAGGGCAGGAGGTTAGCAGTGAATCGGGCGACTGTGGTAGCCTTCGGAATTTCCTAGTGAGGACTGCTCAGTTATTATTATATTATGTTACGCACCAATCACGCCGAGCTTGCTACTTATCTGTTGTTGTTACTGTTACTTAGTGCACATACTATTTTAAGTTATACAGCTTGTAATATGTGATAACAGCGATAAATAAATAAATACACCCACGTTACGCTTGAAAATATATTCGATTCATGTATGGTAAGGGATTTTGGGTAATTTTTGCAATTGCCAAGTCCGTCGGCTCTATAGGATCATCCTACCGAGGATTCCTGGGCGTAATTGCCGACTGAAAAGGTTGCCATAATAGATACAGGATACATTGCCTTTAGAATCGCATTGCTCCTGAGAATTATCGATTAGATCCTATGGCATTGATCTAAATTGGCAGCAAACTCTCGGATTTCATGACCTAATGAGACCTGGTATTCCAAACAGCTTAAATACATGACGTAATCCCTTGGTAGATTCCACAAAGCAAATCTCATATCCTTGGGCTGAGTGAACCGATAGTGAAAATTTCAATAGTTACAAACATAAAAAAACATACAATCGAATTGAGAACCTCCTCCTTTTTTGGAAGTCGTCCATGGCAGTCCAACTTTCTAACGTATAGGCGTCTACGAGAGCCATCTACGTACCTTTCGAGTTGCGTCGCTCAACAATCCACGAACGACTTCACAACTGTCTTAAGTCTCTATGCTCTCACAAGTTTGAAGACACTAATGAAAGTTGAGGAAGTGAAAAATTATGCTAGCGTCATAGCAGGTGGAAATCCGTGATCTCTGTCTACCCCAGTCGGAAAGAAGCGTGATTTTAAATATGTAAATATCAATTGTAATGAAACTATACCTATATGAAAACTAAATATACCAAAACAAAGCACAACAGTGAAACCCCGCTTAGGCAAAATTTTGAATCCACAGGAATAGTTAGAGACATTCTTTGTTGCCGTTTAACAATAAATCCTATCATATATACATAATGTATATAAATATTTGACTGTTTGTGTCATAAAACAGTGCACATTGTACATTTTAATGGTAACTTCAAAGCAAAATGTAGTTTTATAGTCCAATTTCTGAAGATTTAGAACTAGTAAAACAATAATAATTATTACAGGTTTAGTCAGTGTAGTTAATAAATATAATAAATATGTTAGGACAATTGAACACAGTCATAAAATTTGTACTATAGCAACTAGATAACCGATATCAGTACTTAAGTAGGTATTCTCTCTTCTCTGGAAAACCACTTCAGGTAACGATATTATATTAAAACTAGCGGACGTCCACAGCTTTATTCGCGTGACAAACTTTATACTAAAACCTTCCCCGAGAACCACTCTATCTATTGGTGAAAACCGCATCAAAATCCGTTGCGTAATTATAAATATCTAAGTATACATAGGGAAAGGAAGCGATTTGTTTTATACACTGTTATTATGATGTTTTTTACATAAAAAACATATCATCTTAAAACAATAATGTGTAATAAATAACAACAGTGAGTTAATAACTCCTTTGTTAAACCACAAAATACCCATTGTACAATGCTGTCACGACACGACAACATCTTGTCATAAATGAGAAAGAGCTGTCAAGAACATACCTTCTGAAATTAGAAGTCTATACATAGAACGCGTGCAACTGATTCCGTGTAGGTACTTCAGAACACATTCTATTAATTGGCAAAGTTTTATAACAAAGAGGGGTATTGAATGCGAATATATGAGTTCTACTACTTTACAACCAAGTAAACCGTATGAAAGACACCTAAATATACCTAATACATGCCATAAATATAAAATAAATCTATTCAAACGTTAGTATCACGTACTGTGTAAGTTTATTGTAGTCGTAAACCAACTAGGTATATTATATGTACGATAAATTGTTACATTGAAATATATTTTAAGATGCCAAAACTTTGTTGAAATAAAACCCCTTTGTAAAAGATTATGAGCAGAACATTCCCTTTATAATACTGACATTTTCTCCTTATTATATTAGTTGTAGGGTCTCTTAGTCTAGTGGTAACCGAATAGGTTAACGCTTTGCGATAATGATGCAACATCTAGCCAGGCCGGTCTTAGGATGGGTGACCATTTTTTAAGATATTTAGACCTTAAGCCGTCAGTCCTGGTTATCAAATATCTATGGCAGTCGTTACAGGTATTTGGAGCCCTAAAACAAAATCCCCTCTCTCCTCTCTATCAGGTCTAATTTCAATATCTTCCATGGGTTGTGGACGTCAAATGGGAGTCGCTTTACGGAAAATATCGAAGTTCAGCCGAATCGCAGTTAGTCTGGAAAGACAGACCCTAACTGAGTTGGGAAAAGGCTCGGTGGATGATGATATTTCGGAAAACTTTCATAATACACGTTTCGGTAAGTAACCGTAATGAGTGGATCGCATCTACAAATTTTCTACTTATTACACAATTTCACAGTGTAATAATAGTCTCTATAATTTATACTTTACTGATACGGATAATAATTGATAATAGTCGTAAAGCGTCTAGTGTAATGTAAAGTAACATTTGTATCGAATATTCAGAAGTTAAATATTTTTTAAAGATTGAAATTTTGTCTTTCTGGGTTCAAAATCCTGTGGCACCAACACCTCCGGAGGCCAGGTCTTCCTCATTAGAGACTCTAACCAAAATACCCAAAGGGTCCCGAAACTACAATAGGCTCACCTCCTATTTGTTGGATGAACAGTAACTGTCGAAATGTGGGTGTAATGAACATCTCTATCTACCCTTTCAAGGAAGACGTACTTTTGTGAATATGTTTTTATTAAAGTGGTATGTAACAACTGTCCTGGCTATTAGAATTTTGGTTTGAATTACAGAGTGGTTAGATTTTCTATAGTACCCGGTAACGGCCATAGGCTTGCCCCCTATTACGTGGGACCAAAAAAAAGAAAAAAAAAAGAAAAAAAACTAGTAGTGTGGGTGTATAGGCGTGAAATGTGTTTTTTTATGATATATTTTACACAGCAAACCACAAGAGTAATTACAGTTACCGTTAGTTAGTAACAATGCCCATGTAACTTCAACATGCCAATCTCACATCCCCTGAATCCCAGGGCTCCCTCGTTTCATTTGTCAATGTTCAGTATTCCAGACACGATCACTGCACTGCTCAGCCTCGGTCAATTAATGAAGCTGAATAGCGTGGTTTACACGTACAGATCGGAACGACAGATTTACCACATTAGATACTCGCTGGGATCGACAGATCGATCTGTCGTTCGATCCACAATACAAATCGGCGGAACGACAGTTGTTGTCCCGTTCACACACAGTTCAGACCGTTTGCGAGTAAAGTGATAAATCTGCCCTCGATTAGTCTAGACTGTGGTCCTATTTTAGTCGCAATTATACTACAACGAATTTGCACCGCGATCCAAACACACAGATTCAATGTACTGACCGATATGTAGGTTTTTTTTATTTTGAAATTGACAAATTGACGCCACCCGCCTGATGGTAAGCTGTGGTGACCTCTGGCGATTGTGGGCGACTGTCATAGTACACAGAAATACTATAGAAAGTGGCCCTCGCTTGTCGACCTAGTGACAGGTACGTGTAACCTGGCCTAATGAACGGATTGCGCAGAATAGACTGAGCTTAGTTCGAAACCAGACCTTATCAACGGTAAATCTAATTCCATTTTGTTTGTTTAGTCGATTTAAGAAACTGTATTATAGCCGTTGAGATAATGCAATTTAGTCGAGGAAAACTGTACACTGATACACAGGGATATAGATAAAAAATGGGAACACCCTAATACCCGAATACTTTATTCCGAATTTCAATGTTCCGATTTTCAAAAGTCCGAATTTCATAATACCTAAGAATTGTAATGTCTACTTATTATTAAAAATCACGAAACTTATTTTACCGAAAGTCATTAATGCGATTTGTTAGTTTTCCGATTTTCATACGTTCGAAGAGTCAAATGCTCGAAGGGTTCTCGGTCCGAAATACGACATTCCTTTGCAATACTTCGAATAAACTAAAAGTCAGCATGTTTGTTCTACAGAATTTAGTGACCGAAAGAAATCGCTGCAGAGCCAACTTCACGCAGTCTGGTCTGGGTATCTGGAATGGGCAGAAGTGGGTTTTTTTTTTTTTTTTTTTACGTGGTCGGTGATGCTTTTACGCACTTCACCGTCTCGCTGCGGGGGGAAGCGAGACGGCTTCGTGTGGGACTCTCGGCCCTAGGATGGAAAACGGGCCGGACTACCCACTAAAACCTATCCACGGTGTTTCTCCTTCGCCTTAGCCGGGCCGCCGGATAGACAGAAACTGTTAAGCAACGGCGGCCCGGCAAAGGGGCGCTCTTTCGAACTCAACACGGGGGGCCTAACCCCCCCCCCCAATCAACATAGAAGCGACGCCCCCGAAACACATAAGGGGCGTCGGACTCCTCAGGGCCTTTCGCGTGAGCGGTGGGCCCCCCGACCCACCGCCCACGGCCCTATCAGTCGGGGGCTTGGGCGTATGCAATACGCCGTCGCCCCCTGACTGGTGCCCGGCGGGGCGGAAGCGTGCGGCCTGCACGCTCCCGTTCCCGCAGGGCCTCTCTCTTTGCCGCCATCACCTCCCGAGCGAAGGAGGCGACGGCGGCCCAACATTCTTCGCTGCCGGCCATAGACAGAATGACGGCCGGCAGCGAACCTACACTGCCGATGATGCCCGTGAGGGCCAACCTCTGCGTGTCCCAGGCGGCGCATACAGCGAGCGTATGCTCCGCCGTATCTACGGCACCGCCTGCGCAGTGATGACAAACGGGCTCCGACAGGATCCCCACCACTTCCCACAGGAATTTGGCAAAACAGCCATGACCCGTGAGAAGTTGGGTGAGGAAGTAGGTCGGAGCCCCCTGCGCATGCTCCACCCACTGGCGGAGCACGGGACCGATGGCCCCCACGAGCACACGGCTCGCGGTCGGAGCCGCACATCTCAAGGCCCATTGCCGGAACAGATCGTCGCGAGCCTCCTGTCTCCAGCGATCGACCTGCTCCGGCAATGGGCGACCTCCTACTTGTCGCACCAGGGCGCCCCCCTCGTAGACCCTCTTGAGGACCCCTGCTTCGAGATTCCACGGGGGACTTCGTGCCAATAGGCACGCCGCCTCAAAAGACACGGTGCGGTACGCCCGTGCAGCCCTCTGCGCCGCGATCCGCTGCGGCCGTCGCAGCTGGACCACGGCAGAAGAAGCACTTGGAGGAGAGGGAGCAGCCTACTGAGCATCCCGGCAAACGTCACCAGCTTTGGTGACAGCTGCCGGAAATGCTCGATGAACCCCCACCGGCTGTCAAGCAAGAGACCCAGATATTTAAGGGTCCCCCCGACAGCGATGGAGGTGCCACCCACCACAATTTGGGCATCCCGAGGGGGTCTCATCCGAGGCCCATGAAAAAAGATGGCCTCGGACTTTTCGAGGGCCACTCTGAGGCCGAGCGCCCTGATGCGACTGACGACCTGGGCCGTGCCTGCAGTGGCAAGCACGGCAGCGTCTCGGAAAGTGGGTCCTCGCGCGGTGACAAGGGTATCGTCGGCGTAACAGAGTACGCCGACGCCCTGAAGATTGGCACCGCGCAGGACCCAATCATATCCTACGTTCCACAGGAGCGGACCCAGCACCGACCCCTGTGGAACACCACACGACATTTGCTTGCGGACCACGGCCGACCGAGCCGGGTAAGTTATGGCCCGGTCGACGAAATAGTCCGCAAAGATGCGCCTGAGGTACCACGGGACGTTGTGGTACCTCAGCGCTTCGGCAATTGTTGGCCAGGGGAGGGTGTTGAAGGCATTGGCTATGTCGAGCGACACAGCCAACACCACCTGCCCCTGGCCAACGGCATCGTAGACGCTATCCCTGAGTCGGGACACGGCGTCGAGGGTGGACTTCCCGCGACGAAAGCCGTATTGGTCACTGCTAAGATTCGGCCCAGCCCCCTCCAGATGCCCGACGAGACGCGCAGCGAGCACCCGCTCGAAGAGCTTGCACATCTCGTCGAGCAGAACGATGGGGCGGTAGGCCGACGGCGACTCCGGGGGACGCCCGTGCTTACGAAGCAGCACGAGCTTCCCCGTTTTCCATCGTCGCGGGACCCTTCCGGACGCCAAACAGTCCGACATCAGGGACAGCGACTCTTCTTCAATTTCCGGCATGACGAGGCCGACGACTCGCCCAGGGACGCCATCGGGACCAGGGGCGCGATTCCTGAGTTTTAACTTTAGGACCGCCACCCCCAGTTCGACGTCGGATACGGGCGGAACGGCCTCGTCATCCGGCACTTCCCGGCTTGGTGCCATACAGGGAGGGACCCACTCTTCCCGCGCAGGGAAGAGGGAACTGACCACTTCGTCTACAAATTGGGGCTCGAGAGAGGTAGTGAGGGGGGGCGCCCAAGGTTTGAGCTTTTGGCTCACAACCTTGTAAATGTGCCCCCATGGATCCCCATTTAAACTCTCGAGCCCCTCGTTCCAGGCTGCATTCTTGGCGGCCCGGATTGCCGAGCTAAACGCCGCCCGAGCGGCCCGGTACGCGGCGAGCAATATCTCCTCCTGGGCAAGGTCTCTCTGGCGCCTCCCACGACTGCGGGTGTACCGTCGCTGAGCTGCGTGACAGGATTTTCGCATCTCAGCGAGGTGAGGCCGCCACCAGTACACCTGCCTTCGCGGAGGTACCGGCCTTGCCCTCTGCATCGCCGCGTCGCAGACGCGAGTCATCGCACCGGCGAGATTCTCAGCCCTCACGTCTACGTCCAGACCGTCGACATTAGGAGCGGCCCAGCGCTCGACAATTGCCGCCTCTCTGGCCAGTTCCCGGTCCAGCGTGTTCAGCCGCCACCGGGGTCCCTCCCCTGCAAGGGGGCGATCAGTCACCGCAGGGTTGACCGAGGGAGCGGCGACAACGTCGAACCATATGTATCGATGGTCCGACATGGTCTCCACCCCCTCGATCACTCTCCACCCCCGTATCCGGTCCACCAAGGCAGAACTGGCAAACGAAAGATCGACGATTGAACTACCCTGGGGCCGGACACAAGTGTGGACCACCCCCCTGTTTAACAGCACCAAGCCAATTGACACCGCCCACTCCTCCAACACCTCTCCCCTAACATCGGTCGCCGGGGAACCCCAAACTCGCGAATGGGCGTTGAAATCCCCGACGACCAAGGCAGGGGTGGGGCGTACGTCTGCCAGCAGGGTCTCGACTTCGGCGAGCACCAGTTCGAACTCGGCGAGACTCCTGCTGGGGGAAATGTACACCCCAACTACTGCAAAGCCACCCATCAGGGCTAAAACACAACTACGCCCCCTCAGCACCCTGCTGAAGGGGGACGCGCCAACCGCACCCTGACGGGCGACTATGGCCACTAAGCCGTCACAGTCGCCAGCCCAGTCGCTACGATCGCGGACCAAATACGGCTCGCTGACGACGACGACGTTCGCCTGCCACTGTGCCATGGACTGCATTAGGACATCCTGAGCAGCGACACAGTGGTTGGCGTTGGCCTGCAGTAGAGAGATGGCCATTTAAGATTGGGCGGTGTCCATCCTCTCCTCAATCGGCGGTGAAGACTGAGTGGTGGTAGCGGATTGTGCCACACCACGTCTTCTACCA
The DNA here is from genome assembly GCA_963556515.1 of Nudaria mundana. Classification (NCBI taxonomy): domain Eukaryota; kingdom Metazoa; phylum Arthropoda; class Insecta; order Lepidoptera; family Erebidae; genus Nudaria; species Nudaria mundana. The sequence continues at coordinate 15,309,994 of OY748310.1, read as the reverse complement.
CCGCGACGTCCTCGCTTTCGGGTAGCCGCATCACAAGTTTTGGTGCCCAGGCGGTGGGCAGCCGGTGCACCATCTGTGGAACAGAGGGGGCACCTGGGCTCCAAAGCACAACCGGCCGCCTTGTGGCCCGGTTATCCACACCGGAAGCACAGCGCACTGCGATCAACTTCGCAAATGCACCGTGCTCCGACATGCCCCGAGTCCAAGCAGCGAAAGCACCGCTGGACTCGAGGCTCCAGGAGGGTGGCCCGAACACTGGACCACCCGATCGTGATGCGGCGACCATCTACCAATTTCCTGGCCGCCACGACCGGGCACTTGACCCAGCAGGTGCTCTGACGACCTGGTGGGCAAATTATTTCACCCACCTTGACACCACCCACGCTGCATCCTCCGACTTCAGCCACAACTGCAGCCACCTTCTCCTTAGTGGCGGTATCGCCAAGGCCTGTGATGCGCAGCTCCGCGCATTTCTCAGGCCTGGCAACCCGAACCACGTCCTCCCCTAGCGCCGACCGGAGCTTTTCGGCTAGAGCGTCCGCCTTCTTATCTCGATCCGCGCCGCTTACCTCGAGGATCTTTCCCCCAGTGGCGGCGGCGCGGAAACGGGCAGAAGTGGGTTAGGTTAGGTTAGATTAGAACTGTGACCACAGGGGCGGGGCCCCCAAGTGAGTAGTGAGTACGTCCACGTCGTCCGCCCTGGACCCCAACTTGACCACCGTAACGGAGTGGCAAGTTGGGTGACCGAATCCACTACTCTATACTTGCGGCCAACTAGATTGCGAATTGACTTATCTTGTATTTTTGTCCCGGCACTGTCCTTGTAAGGACAATGTCGGACCACGGAAGATGCCCAGGTGCTCCAGAGGATGCCAGTAGCCGACCCGGCTATGCTCAGAGCATGCCCGAGGAGACAGCGGCTGAAGCCCGTCGCCCGATGCCCAGGAGCACCAGTCGTAAACGAGCTGTTGCTCCTGGAAGTGAGATTGATACAGAGCTGATGCCGGCACCTGCAAAGGTCGGCTCGGCAAGGAGGGGCCGCCCTAGAACTCGGTCAGCGACCTCTGCATTTTCAAATGCAGAGGCCCTTGCGCGAAAGCGAGAGGATAGTGAGCGGGAAGCCGAAGAGGAGGTCGAAGCCTTCCTCGATTCTGTTAAGACGACTGAGGGTTCTGAACCTCAGACGACTGAGGACAGGGAGCGAGCAGTGGAAACCGCCTACTCAGTTATTATGAAGGTGGCCACAAAGTCGTCAAACTTAATGGGGTATTTGTTAAGGCCCTCAAAAGTTCCGCCACCATTATGATGCACCACAAGCTTTTAGGATGGAGGTTGTGGAGATGGAGCGTCGACTGGACCAGGTCTGCGTTCAACTTTCCCAAGTAGCGCGCCCTGAACCCGCGCACCCCGCACCCGCGCGCCCCGCACCCGCCGTCGTGCGCCCCACGCCGACGGCTGCGCTTCCCACTCCGGCGACGGCGCTCCCAGATTCTCAACTGCGCCAAATTATGGAAGCAGTTGGGAATCTAATAGACGGTCGCTTGGCGTCCTTAGAAGAGAGGCTAATGCCTGCGCCCATCGTTCGACCGCCTTTAGCCGGACCCAGGGCTAAGAGGACTACTCCACAAGTGTCATCAGCGGTGGCGCTTGAGAAATCGTATGTAGTGGCTACCGCTGTGCCAGCGCAAAAGTGGCGGTCGCGACGTATGGCTGGTCCACCTGAAGACACTTCCGTACTGCCGACGACAAGTCGGGTGGCCCTTCAGGGTTCGAGAGCAGCCAATGTCCAAGACGAATTGTTTGCGTCCCGAGCCCTTTCCGGCCCGGCTTTACCCTCTGCCAACTACGGCTGGGAGACTGTGGGGCCGAAGAGGAAAACCAGAAGAGGAGGTAGGCGCCAAAAGAGTGCCTCAAAAGCGGCACAGGTTACCCCTGCTCCCCGGAGTGACACGACGCCAAAACTCCAGCCCCCAAAATCAGCCGCCGTTGTGATAACGGTTTCGGCTGAAGCAGCGGAACGCGGCCTCTCATACGCAGAGGCTTTTAAGAGGGCGCGATCGGCCATAGGTGCCGCTGAGCTGGGCGGTGTGGGTAGCCGGTCACGTCTCGCACAAACTGGTGCCCGGATTTTGGAGTTCCCTGGGACTGAGGGCCTCAAAACGGCAGACCTCGTCGCGGAGAGGCTGCGCAGCCTGTTCGCTGAGGAGCAGGGAGTGAGAGTCGCCAGACCCACGAAGTGTGCGGATATCCGCTTCTCGGGTCTGGATGACTCCATCGAGGTTGAGGACATCCGGTCCCTAATATTGTCAAAAACCGGATGCACCTCTGACGTAGTCAGGGTTGGTACAATTCGTCCTGGTCCTGGCGGGACTGGCGCAGTGTGGGCCAGCTGCCCTGTGGTAACGGCAAAAACGCTCGTCCAAGTGGGCAAGCACCTTGTAACCATGTCCGGAGTATGTGCGCCAGCACGTATGATTGCAGTGGACGCTGTTTCCGCTGTGGTGGTCAGGGGCACCTTGCCTCGACGTGTTTTGCCAACCCACACTGTCCCGCCTGTGCAGCATCAAAACTGCCTGCGAACCACATGACAGGATGTGATGGGTGCCGGGCCCCTAAAAAGGCCTCTTTGCCACCACCCCGGGCTAGCCAATCGACCCTGACTAGCTCTGGCGTAGCTTCGCGACCTCTGTCGCCAATGGAGGCTGTAGAGACAATCCGCTAATGGACCTCACAAACACCCACATCCTCCAGACGAACCTCAATCACTGCCGCAGTGCGCAGGACCTCCTTCTCCAACACATTGCGGAGTGGTCGTTAGGGATCGCCGTAGCCGCGGATCCATACTGGGTCCCTCCCCATGATAACTGGGTGGATGATCGGGACGGCCTCGTGGCCATCATAGGGTCTACGATGCCCCGTTCCCCTCCCTTGTCAGTAAAGGACAAGGGTGTTGGATACGTAGCTGCCGAATGGGGAGGAATCACTATCTATGGTGTCTACTTCCCTCCTAGATGGACCCTGGAGATGTTCTAGGCCACCCTTGTATCAGTAGAGGTTTCATACGGGATTAGCGTCTGGGCGAATACTAGTGCTTGGTGACTTCAACGCTCCGTGGCGTGGGACTGTGGTTGAGGAGTGGGCAGCTTCTGTGGGCCTTTGTTTGTTGAACACAGGCACCACTGAAACCTTCGTGTGCGACGGGGGGGGGGGGGGGGGGGGTCGATAGTGGACCTTTCGTTCGCTACCCCCGCTCTTGCACGACTGACAGAGAACTGGCGTGTCTTGGAGGAGGTTGAAACGCTCTCGGATCACCGATACATCCGATTTGAGCTCTCCCGGACTCAAAATGCCAGAACGGATAACATGGTGCGCAGACTTTCCCGATTTCCACGGTGGGCTGTGGGTAAGCTGAATAGGGATCTTCTGGAGGAGACAGCCATTATTGAGTCCTGGCTGTCACCTGCCCCTCCCTCCGAAGGGGTTAACGAAGGGGCTGGTCGCTTCTGCGAATCTATCTCGCAGATATGCGATGCGGCCATGCCCCGCATGCGAAGTCAAGCCCCGCGAGGGGCGGTCTACTGGTGGTCTCCTGAACTTGCAGATCTCCGTGTTGCCCTGGCCCTCAACCATCTTGACGTCCACCTCAGGGATCTTTTTGACGTATGTCTGGTGCAGGGTCGATTCCCTGAGTGCTGGAAGCGTGGGAAGCAGGTACTCCTTTCGAAGCCAGGACGGCCTGCTGAGTCGGTCTCGGCCTACAGGCCCATAGTGCTGCTGGATGAGGCGGGTAAACTATTGGAGAGAGTAATAGCTGCCCGTCTCCTCCGGCACCTTAATGAGACGGGGCCTGATCTTTCGGACGCTCAGTTCGGCTTTAGAGCTGGACGTTCGACGATCGACGCCATTGCGCGCGTGAGAGCCGGGACCGAGACGGGAGTAAGTCAAGGCAGCGTGGTGCTGGCGGTGTCATTGGACATCGCCAATGCCTTTAATAGTCTGCCATTCAGCTGCATTGCAGAAGCTCTCCGATACCACGGGGTGCCCCTGTACCTGCAGCGGCTGGTGGCAGACTATCTTAGGGAACGGTGTGTTCGGTACGAGGACCGAGACGGCATATTGAGACGGCGACTCATGTCGTGCGGTGTTCCGCAGGGTTCGGTTCTAGGGCCGCTCCTGTGGAACATTGGCTACGACTGGGTCCTACGTGTCCCTCTACCCCTTGGACTGGATGTCATTTGCTATGCGGATGACACCCTAGTAACTGCTTAGGGAGGGGATTTCGAAGAGGCGGTGCGTTTGGCTACCCTGGGCGTCTTCCAGGTGGTCGAACGTATTGAAGCGCTGGGCTTGCGGGTGGCCCTCGAGAAGACAGAGGCTCTTCTATTTCACGGACCACGTCGTGGACCACCTAGCGGCGCAAATTTAGAGGGCCGCTCGGTTCTCGTACCGATCCGGCCCCATATGAAATATCTGGGTCTCTTATTAGACGGGAGGTGGCGCTTCGACGAGCACTTCATACAGCTTGCACCAAGGCTCATCAGCGCTGCGTCTGCCCTGGGACGGCTTATGCCAAACCTGGGGGACCTAACGTTGCCTGCCGCCATTTGTACGCGGGGATTATCCGGTCAATGGCCCTATACGGTGCGCCGGTGTGGGCGGCGGCCTTAAACGCCCAAAATAGGGCTCGCCTTTGGCGTCCACAGAGGGTTATGGCGGTTAAGGTCATACGTGATTACCGCACCGTGTCGACGGAAGTGGCGTGTGCATTGGCCGGAACCCCCGCGTGGGATTTGGAAGCGGAAGTGCTCGCCGAGGTGTACGGGCGTATAACGGAGCACCGGATGGCGAGCGGCATTCGGCCCCCATCAGAGGTCATTCGCAGGTGGCGTGAAGCCGCCCGCCTCGAGATTTTAGTGAGATGGTCGTCCCGGTTGGAGGCTCCACGTGCAGGCATATCTACCGTGGAGGCGCTCCAACCGGTCCTTGTTGAGTGGGCGGGGCGGCAGCACGGAACCCTTACCTTCCGACTGACGCAGGTGCTTACCGGGCACGGTTGTTTTGGTAAGTACCTGAGTCAGATTGCAAGGAAGCAGGTGAGTTTCGCCTGCCATCACTGCGACTGCGTCGAGGACACGGCGCAGCACACGCTAGCGGTTTGTCCAGCCTGGGACACACAGCGCAGTGCCCTTGTCGCAGTTACCGGATTAGATCTCTCACTGGCAGCCATCATTCGTTCCATTGTTGCCAGTGAGAGAAGTTTTACCGCGGTTGCGTCCTTCTGCGAGGAGGTCGTCTCGCAGAAGGAGAGCGCGGAGCGGGTCAGGGAGAGCACTGCTCTTGCTCGCAATGACCCACTTCGCGCGAGACGCCCAGGGTGGAATAGGCGTGCGTACGCGCGCCTCATGCCGCCCTGATCGTGGTAGCGGGTGTGAGAGTCGGGGTTGCTCTCCACCCGCATCATGCCACACGCGAAGTAGTGACGTCCTCGTGTGCCTGGACGTCACTAGTAGAGAGTTTTTAGTGAAGAAAAAGTAGAGAGGGTACCCCATCACACCTGGGGCACGCGCTGGGGGCCCCCCCCTGCTGAAGTAGTAGCAAAATTGTTCCCGGCTCCCCCATACAGGCGCAGAGTACGGCACACCGCAGGGGTTTTAGTGTGTGCGAACCATACATCACCGCGCGGTGTCCCCGCATCGTGCGGTATTCGTCGGAATCTCCCCTGCGTAAACAAAAAAAACAAAAAAAAAAAAAAGAACTGTGACCACAACAGAGGAATTGATCTGTATTATATAAAAGAATTCGGAAACATACTTTGGCATGTGACCAGGGAAACAAAAAAAAAGTATTCAGAAGTAAACAATCATAGTTTTAAATGAGAACCAATACATTGTAAAAAATGTACTTCGTATTGTTGATGTTTCGAAATATCATTAAGTCGGACTTTTTGTTATTCGATCTATTGAAGCTCGGTATTTTAAGAGTAGTAATTATAAACGTTAGGAATATTTAAATTTAGGAATTTTAAAAATAGGAATAATGATCAATCGGGGTTGTTATATTCGGAATTTTGAACCAGTCGGAATTATGAAAATCGGTATTTTGAAATTCGTATTTGTGACTGACGGAATAAAGTTATTCGTATTTATGTAGTGTACCCATAAAAAATATATAATAGGTAATAAGTAGGTCGAACAATATTCAATCTTATTAACTTTCTTTTAACACTCAATCGAAATACTTAATACTCGTAGTTACTGATCTGACAGTACCTATATAAAAATACACGTCAAAAATTGACAGCAACCGACTTCAAACTACCGAAATGGGACCTAATACTTGTCAGAATGGGACCAAATTGAAATGGGACCACTTGTAAAATTTCACAATAAAAAAATTCAAAATCGGTTTACCCAGTCTGAAGATATGAGGTAACAAACATAAAAAAACATACAGTCGAATTTAGAACCTTCTCCTTTTATGGAAGTCGGTTGAAAAGTGACGTATATTTCATACAAATTTCTTGAGCTTAGAGTTGTTTTGACATTAAAAATTGAGTAAGCATTATATCAAAGAGGGTGTGTGAGTGTAGGAATAAGATCCTTAAAATAAATTTCCGAACGATTAAGCTAGTCGACGAGAACTCTTTAAGAACCTCAATACACCGGTTTGCAACTAGACAATTTTGTCAATATATTTAGATTGTTTCAAATCAGTGTAGAAGCGAGCCAAAGTACCGTGAAACGACTCTTGTAAACTGCACAATTTCAGCGCATTTTCTTTGGCAACACGAAGTAGAATAGAATATTAAAACTCGGTTCTTTAAACAAAGGAATGTCATCGCTATTTTATTATTTTTTTTAAATACTAGCTGACAAATTTCGTACCCACAGAGCAACGATAGAGGGGTTCATCATAATTAGGCGTTTCCCTCTGCTAAACAATATGGTGAATTTGACAATAAGCAGCAATAGAAGAGTAGTAGGTAGGTACAAAATGCATAATAAGTGTCAGTATTTATAAGTACATATGTATGCGTATGTGGAAATGTAAATGTGATTCTTATTGTCATGTGGGAATTTTGAAGTGGCATTCGATTGGGCCTGAGCGTCAGAGAATGTGTGTGTTGAACAATAGGTATAGCGAGACAAACAAACAGCATTATTTGTGTTATACACCGTGAAAGTACTCAGTTTCGATAACAGAAGTCTCTAAACATCAAATGAGTACTCGTGGCAGCACACTGCCTTCTTCAAAAAATATTCCTATTGCTATCCAGAGGCGCTCGGCAATAGACGTAGGCAGCAGCGGCCTCGAGCCGCGGAATTAAAAAAAAATAAAGTACTTAAATTTTGTGTATAGATAAAAATGACGGAAAAAGATTGATCCGTATTTACTACGATTTTCTTGGGTTTCGACAATGTGAGAAGTATATCGTTTTATTTTGTACCCACCTATATTTATGTGAAAGTAAATACAATAGGTACGTACAAGAAATTTTATTATGAAAATCCTGTCTTTCTGTATGTTTTTTCCGGTTTTTCTCTGAAACATCTGGACCGATTTTAACGAGACTTTTACTAGCAGATAGCTGATGTTACAAGGAGTAACTAACTCTTAACTAACTTTTATTCTCCAAAAAGAAACTGATGAGCCTCTGGCGTACGTTCAAATCCGAATCTAAATTCCAACAGTCAGGACCAGCATTAAATACACAATATACCATGCAAATATAATTGTAAAATACCACTCTCCTTTTGAATCAGTTGGTTAAAATAAAAATCTTTATCTTATTCACATTGACATCCATTTCCTTTCATACAAACATACAAAAATAAACTGGATGCCTTATAAAAATAGACCTACTACCTTAATCCCCTTGAATAATAGAGAAGCCCTTAACTTCATATAAAAGGGACCATTCAACATTAAATTTGGAGCAAGCGCCGAGAGCCTGCCCATTGACGTACGTGTTTCAGACGGATGCAAATTATTTCACGCTTGCAAACGTTTAAAAGAAATGAACAGATCTTCTTCATCTTAGTGTTTTTTTAACCATAGAGTTCTAAAGCTATATGTGTTATCTTTTATGTGGGGGTTTATTTTATATTCTAAGGACTAGCTGATCGTCTTAGCTCTTAGTGGAAAAGTTTATAATGTAAATAACAGTTTTTCTCTTGGTTTTGATCAAACAAAATCTATATGTTGCTCTGAGCTGAGCTTAATCTAACTGTGTTGTATCTTTAAAGATTATGTATCATGTACCTACATACAGACGGGGTAACAGACAAACAGAAAAGTGCACATATAGACTATAGATTTGCTAGCACCCAAGACGACCGCCGCCGCGCTGCCGCGCTGGGTGCCCCACTGTAAAATTCTTCCTAGTGCTAAGCTTAGCTTAGCTAAAAAAGCACCTAAGACGACTAGCATAGTTGCGAAAAGTGGATGAATAATATTCCCCATCATGTCTACCTTCTACCTTCGGGGAGAAAACCATATACTTGGTTTATTCTCTTTTTGCTGCAACATTTTGCTCCCAAGCGCTTCAAGACTAAAATGAAATAATATAAATTTATTATTATTTTGTAGAATTGTTACTGCTTCCGAAACCCTGTACCTACTAACTTTAGTAAATCTTTGTTCCAGGAGCTCCAAATTATAAAGACTTATACACATTTTTCCTGACAGAAAACAAATAGTACTAGCGATGTTTCACAGAAAATCATGATTTAAAGCACTGAGCACCAAGTAGTGTATCTAACCAGTACCTTGTCTGTCATTGAATTAACCAGGGCTAATATTTACTCCTGAAATATTGGAACATATCCCACTCCGTAAACAATGTTCTATTGTGGCATGAACGCTTTAATAAAGGGAAATATAAACTCAATAACCGGCAGCCAATCATCTGCGGTAATGTAGTAATAATCCGTTCAATTATCGTCGGTGGTCAGGTCATTGGGTGCTGTCAACACGACACAGGAAAGTAATCTGTTCAATTCGCTCAAGGCTTATTAGCTTGTTGCAGATTTTGTGAATAATTTCTGAGGTAATAAAGTTTGGGTGAAAGCAATTTTATAGGACTAGCAGGTTCTTGAATTACGAGCACATAAGATTGGTTAATTACTTTGTTTTATTTATTTAGAACTTCATGTCACCTTATACAGAAGAAGAAAAACTAAATCATACCAACCATTTTCGATTATTAGCGAAACAAATGAAAGCCGACTTCCAAAATAGGAGGAGGTTCTCAATTAGACTGTGTGTTTTTTTATTTTTTTTGTTAATGAAAGCTGCTACTTTCCAAGTGGTCCCATTCTGACAATTATTTGGTCCCATTTCGGTAATTTGAAGTCGGTTGTTGTGTCATTTTTTTTTAAATACTTCATGTTAATAGACTCAGAACTTTTTTATTCTGCGCTCTCATATCCATTGCTGCGGGCATCTCTGGTGACACCAGAAGATATTTCCAGTGGCACCTGGCGAACTTTGGCCACCTGTGTGGCTAGACACAGAGTTGGTGCATTGTTAGTTACTTTCTTTGAACATGCTGCTTGCGTATATGTCATGGTTTTCAAAACTACAAAATACATACAAAAACTTTTAACAAACGTGAAGTAATATCGTTTAATTTCCACCTTGCGGTCTCGTACATGAACGACGTCATTTATCCGCAACTGCAATCAACTTACAGTTACAGCTATATTAATGTGTGAGGATTAGCGTTGGATTCTTGCAAGGTGTAATATCTTTGTGACCTCTGGTACTTCTGTGATTAACAACACTTATATATATGATGTTTTTTGTTTAACGAAGACATCATTAATGTGCTCTATATGAATAGATTTAACTATATACAAGGACTACAGAGTCATAGACTACTTTGGTTATAATTATGATTGGGATTAAGTTGCTCTGGTTTCAACGCATAGGCTGCCTATTAATAAAATTAATCTGTACTAATAATACACAGAATTTCAAAATCCGTTCACTCTGTCCAAAGACAAAAAACAGTCGAATTGAGAATCTCCTCCTTTTTTGGAAGTCGGTTGAAAATACAATACTAACAAATAAGATGATTTATGTACAAAATGTTATTTATTAATCCTCCACGTTTAATACCAAAGGTGGAGTATCTAGCAGGTGTGTGTTACAACCTCTTCGTGTTTAATAATAAAGGCTTCCCATCATTTGTCATGTGAAATAAGTTCTCAGTATTGCATCTCGTAAATCCTACAATAAGATATACCTAAGAAAAAAGTATTTAATGAACAGAACATTTTCATCTATAAACTAGCGGACGACAGAGATTTCGTTTACTTTCCGTTTTTCATTCATTCACGTTTTTAGTTTTTTTTGCGATATCATTCAGGCTTTCGACTGAAGTCGACGCTGACTGTGCCAACCCTGCTGCTTTCGGGCAACAAATAAATAGGCTTTGTTTCATCAAAACCTTTTGGGCAATAAAAAAATACACGTCAAAAATTGACACAATAACCTACTTCAACTGAGCGAAATAGGACCAAATAATTGTAGGAATGGGTCCAAATTGAAATGGGACAACTTTGGTAGTAGTAGCTTTCATTTAAAAAAAAAAATCGGTACACCCAGTCCAGAGATATGAGGTAACAAACATAAAAAAACACAGTCGAATTCTCGAGAGTCGAGAACCTCCTTCTTTTTTTGGTTGTCGGTTGAAAAAGTAACTTATCATAATAAGCTATGCTACGCGGGTGGAAATCCGGGTAGGAGCTAGTTTTAAATAAATAATAAGGCATGTGGACATTTAAAATACAACGCTATCTGGACTCATTTGAAATTATCATTTGCGATAAACTCCTTAATTCAATTCTCTCTCTCTCTCTCTCTCTATGCTCCCATTTCCAGAATTTCACTCTGACATTGTCAATCATCCTTTGACTGTTTGACAGCGCGTGTCCTCGACACCACCTTTTGTTGTTTATCTTTGATACGCTGGCGGAGTTTTGACATTTCGTCCTTTGTAAAACATTCCCATATCATTGGAAAGATCATTTCTTTGTCAATGCTGAGAGATTGGAAACTTTGTTACGTAAACTTTATAGGACTTTTGTAGTTTTGTTCATGTCAGAATTTCTTGTTTACCAAAACGGTCTTTCAAAAATGTACGACTTTTTTCCCAAAGGGAAATAATTACCGAGGTTCTGTGTTTTTACAGACCTCGGAAAGGTCCACCTGAAGGTTCCAGCATAAATGTGGGAGGCGTTAGCATCGGCATCAAGCCTGAAGTACCTAGGGATCGTACTTGATAGCCGATGGACCTTCGGACCACATTTCCGAAGTTTGGTCCCCAAGGTGACGCAGGCATCGGTCGCGCTTTCGCGACTGATGCCCAACCTAAAGGGACCCAACGCTTCCTGCAGGAGACTGTACCTGGGGATCGTGCGGAGTATGGCCCTATACGGGGCTCCCGTATGGGCGGATAGGTTGGCGGTCAGGGGGAACGTGACTCTGTTAAACAGACCACTTCGAACCTTGGCCGTCAGAACCATACGGGGGTACCGCACGATCTCCGGAGAGGCTGCATGTCTCCTAGCCGGGACCCCTCCATGGGACCTGTAAGCGAGAGCCCTTGCATCATTGTTCCAATGGCGCAAGGAGGCGCTGGAGCGGGACCACAGGCCTGCGTCTCGAGAAATCGAGGACCAGCGGTCCCAACTCCGCCAGGATCTCATGGAGTCATAAAGGGTGCGACTTGAGCAACCCAAGTGGGGTACCACCACCATCGCGGCGGTGAGACCGATCATGGACGATTGGCTGCAGAGGCAGCATGGTGACCTCACGTACCGTGCGACGCAGATCGTTACCGGGCATTTGATGCTTCGGTAGCTATCTGTTTCGCATGCATCGTGAGGTCACACCCCGGTGTCAACACTGCGAGGTTTCCGACGATGACACCGCACTACACACGTTGGTGGGCGAGTCAGCGCCGGGACTTTGTAGTGGGTCTGGGCGTGGATACCCTCTCGCTGGAGACCATGCTTCAAGCCATGGTCTCCAGCGGGAGTAGGTGGAACGCGGCCGTGTCCTTCTGCGAGCAAGTCATGCTCACGAAGGAGACGGCCGGGAGGGAGAGGGAGCGTACCCTCCCCGCTAAGTTCCGTAGTCGGCGGCCAGGGCGCCCCAGACTCCGCGACTACGCCCAAGACTATCGACCTCCATGATCGGGGCCTGAGGACGGCGGGATCGCCACCCGCCGTCCTTACAGAAGCAGGCTAGAAGGGTTGCGTGCTGCGGGGCCTTTGCCCCATAGCACGCAACCAGATTCACTCACTGACGCGGGATAAAACCCTACCCCAACGACGCGGGATTCTCGTCCCGACCCAACACCCGCAGAGACCACAGAGGTGGTCAAAGTCCGCCGGGCGCCACTGGACACACCCTCTGCTAGTAACCAGAGACGCAAGGCAACGGACGTTAGAGCGGCCACGGCCTCAGGCCGCGGAATTAAAAAAAAAAAAGGAAAATAATCTGGGTGTAAAAAATTTATAACACCCATATTTTGCATGTCTCTTTGTTGGTCTCATGTAATAGGACAGTAAAGGTCCTAAGAAGCATCGATCAGACGATCAACAATGTATCTTAAAAGGGCAACGAGCTGTTCACTGAACCTCAAAAGTAACCTACCCGAATAATTTTCAAGATAACGAGAAAATATAGGATCAACTCGTAAGCTCGTTCAATAGAAATTCGGTGCAAAGGACCGATTACGAGCGGAATTTATGTACACTTTAGACGCAAAATAAGAAATAACGAAGCAGGTGTTTGCTCCCACGAGTTTAACTCGAGTTAACTACGGCCGGGTGAGGGTTGGAATACGTAAACGAATCCAATGGCCGGTGAAAGGGTTACCTTTTGATTCATTTAATTGCTATTAATACGAGTATAGAACTTCGTGACTTGTGTTTTAAATTGTGGATTATCAGTAATGTATATACCTAAAGGGCCCAAGTCATTATCTTCTAAAGGTGGTACAGACGGACGGATTAATTATTTTATTTGGCGGTCTAAAGCCGCAGCTGCTCCTACGTACATTGCCGATCGCCTCTGGTTAGCACTAGGAATAATTTCCAGTGACGCCCGGCGGCCTTTGGCCACCCGTGTGGCCTCTTTCTGGGGTTAGGTCGGGTTTTATCCTGCATCGTTGGGTCATTCTCTGTCTGTTTCGGAGTTTGGGTGTTTTCTTTGTATATTATGTATGTATAAGTATGTTTATCAGTTGTCTAGATCCCATAGCACAAGCTTATAGCCTAATTTGGTTGTGTGAAAATGTCCGAAAATATTTATTTTATTATATTTATTTATTATTAAGTTTGGCAAAATAGTAACTCGTATATTATGCTATAGATACTTAATTATGCTATGCTGGAAATTATTTTCTAAAGTTAATTCATGCCACTTGAGCTGTGTGAACTTTTTTACTGCAAGGAAATGGTTCAAGTTTTAACAAATTATTACCTAAAAAAGACACTTTTCTAAAGCTAAAATATGACATAAAATGTCCTACAACTACTACACACGCGAATATTAATTCAAAATGGAAGTTTTCATATAAATGGCAGTTTGCTGGCTCAACGCCAAATTGTACCTACTAGCTCTCTCCAAGCAAGTTTGTGATGTCTTCAAGTACAAAGTTCTGAAACTTTCAATTGGTATTAATATCGTTCGCTGCAAGAGAGAATAATTCCTCCATTATTTCTTGTGTATTTATGACTATCCATTAGTTTAATGAAGTGCAGTGTGCATTGACTTTTGTCTTGTCAAGTTTAAATTGCAATTCATCATTCACCGAGCCTTTTCCCAACTCTGTTGGGTTCGGCTTTCCAGTCTAACTGCGATTCGGCTGAACTTCAATATTTTCCGTGAAGCGACCGCCATCTGACCTTCACCATCCATGGGCGATATCGAAGTTCTGTAATTAGACCGGTCGGATTTTTGACCTAGGGCTCCAACTACCCCTTACGACTGACATGATGTTTGTATGACAACCGGGACCGACGGATTAATGTTCTCTCCGAGGCACGGAGGGTTCTTAATGTCTTAAGAAATAGTCACCCATCCTAAGACCGGCCGGACTAAATGTTACTTAACCTTTGCAATGTGTTAATATTGTCGGTTACCACTAGACCACGAGCCTCTCAACAAGTTTAAATAGCAATTACTTTTAATTTATTGATATGCGATTAATGTAAAAGCAGAGCTAATATCTAAGGCATGCCAGTGAACATTGTGGTAGTGGGATTGTCATTCATCATCATCCACTGAATCTTTTCCCAATCTAGTTAGGGTCGGCTTTCTTCGATCAGTTTTTTTGTGAAACGACTGCACTCTGACCTACACAAACCATTGGCGATATCGATTGGAGCTCAGTGGTTATACAAGTCGGATATAAATAGGGTTCCAACTACCCGTAACGACTAGTCATAGATGTTCGTATGGCAAACGGGGCCGACGCACGGGATGATGAATGGGATGGGATGTTTTAACTTGATTGTGTCGGGAAAAGTCCAAAGATGCATTGCCCAATGATGCCATTATAGCATGGGGCTATTCTGGGTGGTTGTTATATTGGCGTGGGTTTTAGTTTTATAAGTTACTAGCTGATCGCCTCGGCTCCGCTCGTATGATATAGTTTTCTCGTTCCCTTCCGTGGGAACAGATTACTGAGATAAAAAGTAGCCTATGTTACTCAGGGATAAGTAGCTACATAGCATTGAAAGAATTTTCAAATCGGATCAGTAGTTAAGGAGTTTATTCGCTTCAAAGAAACAAACGAACAATCAATCAAATCTTTCCTCTTTGTGATATTAGTTATTAATTTTTAAACTTATACATTTTTAAGCTTTCACAATTTTCACTCATACATAACAAGTCATAGCTGAAATTCACTTTCACATTCCTTTTTTACATACAACCATTATACAGACCTTATTCGTGGTTATCAAGTTAACTAGGAGCTGCGGTCGCTGCCGTGGTAATGCGCTGAAGCATGCAATTGAGCGAAGCGACTATTTCTATTAAGGCATTTATCAATCTATAAGGAAAAGTGGGCGAGTCAACGCCGGGACCTACGGGCGAATAAACGCCGGGACCTCGTAGTGGGTCTGGGCGTGGATACCCTCTCGCTGGCAGCCATGCTTCAAGCCATGGTCTCCAGCGCGAGTAGGTGGAACGCGGCCGTGTCCTTCTGCGAGCAAGTCATGCTCGCGAAGGAGGCGGCCGGGAGGGAGAGGGAGCGTACCCTCCCCGCTGAGTTCCGCAGTCAACGGCCAGAGCGCCGCAGACTCATTTACGCCCAGGACCATCGACCTCCATGATCGGGGCCTGAGGACGGCGGGGTAGCCACCCGCCGTCCTTACAGAAGCAGGCTAGAAGGATCGCGTGCTGCGGGTCCCCAACCCCACAGCACGCGACCAGATTCTCTCACCGACGCGGGATAAAACCCAACCCCAACGACGCAGGATTCTCATCCCGACCAAACCCCCGAAGAGGCCGCCGGGCGTCCTCTGGAATACTATACCTTCGGGTGTCACCAGAGACCCCGAGCGGCCGCGGTCTAGAAGAATTAAAAAAAAAAACCCTCCAAAAAAGTTATTGACATATTTTTGGTCAATAACTTTTTTTGAGGGTCCTAAATCACAATTCAGTCTCGAACAAAACCTGCTCCTGAGAATGCTTGATTTTTGAGTGAAAAAATCATGAAAATCGGTTGGGTAGTTGTCGGGAAACAATTTCACATCGAGTTGTATTGGAGTCACCGTGTGTCTAGTATGAGTTTGTCAATCGTGCAGTCGTTCAACGATTTCGAACAAACTTAAAACCTATCGTCTAGCCTTCGTATTGTTATGATCGGTAGCATGAGTTGCAATTTAAAAATGGCGTTTAGACCATCATTAGTTTTCAAGACCTCGATCGTACCAACTTCACGTTATATATCGCTCGCTCTTTCTTACACATTAAAAAAGAAAGAGATAACATTAGTTTACTATGTGACGTTGTGAATATGGTTTAAAGAATGAAGTTTTTTTTTAAATCGCCCTCTTCTTGGCAAGGCAATAGTCTTTAACCCATACTACACCATTAATGTAATCAAAGTTGAGTTTTATTTAGAATTGCAATTATTACCTCCTTCCAAAAAAACAACCGTAAACATAACCATCTTCCACGCACTAGGGTAAAAGACTCGGCATTTAATTGCCTTGCATAAATATATAGTCCAAAATCATTTAGACTTCGTTTTGACCTTAGCTTATCTCAACGAAATTA
The DNA here is from genome assembly GCA_963556515.1 of Nudaria mundana. Classification (NCBI taxonomy): domain Eukaryota; kingdom Metazoa; phylum Arthropoda; class Insecta; order Lepidoptera; family Erebidae; genus Nudaria; species Nudaria mundana. Next base: position 15,293,689 of record OY748310.1, on the reverse strand, counting down.
AAAAAAATGGCGTTATATTTTAATGTCTATGTCATGTCATAACAGAAATACAACTATTTTTCAAATTCTTTTATTTTATATTTGTTTCTTTCTAAAACATGCCCAAAATGAGGATTATTCATGATTATTGAAGTTTGAAGTAATTTCAATTTGAATCTTATCCTCAAAATCATTGAATTGTAATAAATAAGCACCTATACAAATGCTTACATATTACTTAGTTTAAACGTACCTATAATATATATATATATATAGTAGAAATGGTGATCTCAATAGACCATCGAAGAGAGTGATGTCCAAGATGTATTTGAAGTTACTATTAACTCAAAGATTTGTTTTATTATCGTTTACTTAGACCTGTGAAGCCTTCCGTCCATTACATTTTTTGTTTCTATTGGTGGAGCAGGGTGAAGATATGAAGAAGTTCATGAAGAATATTGTTGCATTCCACCCAGAACATGATAGGCAGTTTTGGTTAGGTAATTAAAATAACTGGGATTATGTAATACTTATGATAATAACATTTTTCAGCTGTCATATAGTCAGCGGAGACACAAAAGTTGGTGGCGATACTGCACAAGGAACTCGAACCACAGCTATGTTGAAATGAGTAGGTATCATTATTATAGTTTCTATGGTTCAAGTATTGTTCATACCATATTACGGATGTTAATCATAACAGTTTGTTATCAAATTACTATTGCTAGTATGCCTCTTTAACTATTTGAAAAAAAGTAGTACCTACATCAAGAGTATTTTTAGTTTATTAGACATGAATTAAAACAACTATCCAACTGTAAGGCATCCAGACATATACAGGCTTTGCTTACATTTAGATATACTTAGACATACATGCTCGGTCTGCAGAGATTCTCTTTAGTAACTTATGTCCGGGCGGTTGGAATCTTAGTTTGAATTATAGTGGTTATGAATTTTCTATAGTGTCGGTAGTCTATAGTGTAGTTACCGGTAACTGCAAGGCGTGTGTAATACACCTCTGCCACCCCTTTTGGAATACATATAAGGCCTAATTTGTATGTATGATTTTGTTTGCATTTTTATAATTATTTTGTGTCATCTCTCTTTAGCTGTGGAAACTGCAGGGGACCTTCTTGCAAGTGAAATGTGGAGTGGGACCAATAGAGGGAGTCACATTGGGTTCAAAGCTAAGCTGCAGCAACAGGACCGGTGCCAAGCTTTGTTCGCTTAATCTATTGTGTTGGAGTAATTTACAAATAAATAAAAAAAAAATTACCATTAATGTTTTTTTAATTCTACGTTTGACTACATATTACATACCTACTTAGCCAGTATGTTATAAACTCAAAATGTAATGTAACAGACTATTTCAATCTCCATGTACACATGTAGATTAGTTTGTTTTACTCAAAAAACAACTGCTGGACTGATTTTAAACTTTGTTTTTCTTAGATCCTTCTTCTTTTTTTAAATGAGTGGTTCCATCGTTCACCGATGATTTTGCCAATGTCAAGGTAATGTTTCATAGTTCCAGGTGTGGGACAGATTATGAAACCACTGCTCGGTATGCATGTGAGCATCTTGTTTGATTCTGCGGTGATTCTGCCAACGACAAGGTGGAGAGTAAATGTTTAGCTTTGTTTAAATTGGTAAACTAAGTAGGTCGTTGAACTTGCGAACTGAAAATGGTTAGGAGTTAGTAAACATAAAACATATAAAACAATCACAACACAAGTCTAGAGTGATACAAGTTATGGGATGATGCGGTAAGGAAAAATGGATGGCTCGATACCTACCAATTTGTATAAGATTTTAACATGTGGGGTGAAAACTAAAGTTAGTAGATAATTAAGATTGATGTGATGTGGGATCGTTTTTGGGAGAAGGTCAAAATTATAATTGTGTAACTAGTAACGGACAAGAAAAGAAAATATGCTCTAAGGTTCCCTCATCCAGACCGCATTCACATAGGGAGTGGACACGAACACGGATCTTCTTAGATCCTATTCTATAACAATATAGTTGCTCGAAAGCAAACATACATCCATTGACAGCTGATAGGTACTGTTACACAAAGTATGGTGTTGGATATGTTGTTTAAAGAATGTTTAGGGTGCTAAGGGGGTATTGATAAGGCCCTGGGGCCCAAGTCATTCTCGCAGTGCACCTACTAACAAACTGACGAGGCTCTGGCAAATATATTGTACTTACCTGGAAACAGCAATATGCTTGCCACTTATTACTGACGAAATGTGGGCGTATTGAGCGCGTCTGTCTACGCCGCCAGGGATAATGTCTTGATTTTACTGGTAGTGAAGCATTATTGAGGTTCTACTTCGTGATTCTTGGTTTCCTCGACCTCCATAGTCGACACCACGCAAAACTTATATTAAAACAAACTTTACATTTACTCTTTGATTGGATGAATGGTTTATAAGAGGAGATTTTGTTTAAATTTCGCCAATGACGTGTAGATTAATTGATGAAATACTTAACTAGGCATTAAACAATGGAGTTAAGAATTCAACTATCCAAAACATAAACAAATTATCTAAGTTGTAACACTATTTACAATTTCAATTCGATATCGTCACTTCAACTCACTACACAAATAGCTACCGTGTTCAAAAACCGAAAGTTTCATCGACTTCGTACGATTAACCACCGCTATAATGTCAAAACAGCAACTCATACTACCAAATGGCTGAAATATCCGTGCAAACGTAGTTGTAAACGAAACGGTCTCGAAATACGAAGAGCTATGTAACTCGTACTACCGATTTTAGTTCCCTGACGTTACCACAAGGGGCGCTGGTGTGAAATGTATGGAGGAATACGAAATCGTATTTCGAGCAACTTAACGTAAGAAACTCATACTAAGGGTACTGATAAGGAGCTACGTTCGCTTCGCTCAATAAAAGTTATTTACATAATATTTATACGTTTATATGAGTGTACGAATCATAATAATATAATCCCAACCTCCCTAGCAATATTATAAACGAAACTCCGTGTCAAAGCATCCCCCTCAATATTTCCCAATATAAACATCTTCATATTTATTTGGGACCCACACCAATATTATGAGGTGTTAAGAAAGTTAACAAATAAACACTGGTGTGTATTATACGAGATAGAAACGAACAATAAAGAGATATCTACCTAATGGTCTTAAAAATGTGATAAGATCTAATGGGATTCGCGCTCATACGATACGAATACATTTTGAAAGCTTGACAATTTATTTAAAATGTTTATGAGTAGAATTTTCTCGAACGTATTTGTTTTCCATTATTGTTCTTTCACACTTTTGTACCTGTATTTAAACAGTTGTAAATCTTAGGGCTCCGTAGTTGACGTCTTGAAACCTTTATAGTTTCGTCATGTCCATTCATCACAGTAGTCGTTGTAACGAACTTTGAAGGAACACCATAACGGCTTAGATAACTTTGTTTGTTCAGAAGTTATAGAGACCATTATGGGCTACTACGGAGCCCTATTTTAAGTATGGCCAGACACGCACTTGTCCTGTTTTTTAATCTCATTGGAAACCTAAGGCGGTTATGTATTTTGTCCTGTGTATTTCCTATCTGATTCTATCTGTGGTATCATAACAGTTGAACGGAGGACCAATTATTATGCTGACTTTTTTGTTCAAAAGTCAATGTAATCGAGATGGTTCTTATTAATGTTATAGTTTTGAAAATCACCAGTTTTTTTACTGGGTGACGAAGGGATTTCATTCACATAGCGGTATTTTTTGTTTTAAAATAATGTTGTGTTACTTGAGTATCACGTTGTCAGATTTAACTTTTTCAGATAAAAGTAAAAAAAGCACCTTCCAAGCACATCCGGACGTGCCGGTGCTGCTGCTGCATCAGCTGATGGCCTCAAACGGCCTAAATATGCTAACCTAGCATGTGATTATATATTTGAGCCGTTTGGGGTTGAGACACTGGGGTCATGGGGTCCGAGTGCTCGCCGCCTTTATAGAGACATTGCTAAACGCTTAATCGATGCATCTCAGGACCAGAAGGCGGGCCTATTTTCTGGCCCAAAGAATAAGTATCGCCATCCAACCTGGCAACACAGCCAGCATTCTGTGAACATTCCCAGTCGGCAATGACGCGGAGGATTTTTTAAACGATGTTTTGTAATGTAAATGTTTTTAGTGTATAATTATGTATATTGTAATTCTTAATGTAAAAAAGAAATCTTTTTCAGATTTGACGAGTTAAAAAGCTAGACGATTTTAGTATTTGATGAATTCATAAAAACGGAAATATGTGAAGTGTTTAACAGACGTTTACTATATCAGTACGTTTCTATATACCTAAGCGGTTAAGTACAAATATTTGACGCGACCCGGGGGTTGAATCCTGTGACCTTTAGTCTCACGTCCAACTGACTACGCCATCGAGGCAGTCAATATTAATGTAACATTACAACAAACTACCTAACTTTTAAATTATTTACACTGTATTCGAGAATGTTATAGAAACATGTATTGTTCGACTAAAATTACAAAGCTTAAAGCATTATAAATCAGTGGAATAAAAGTTTTAGTGAACTTGCTCATAATGTAAAGCTAGTGTTTTTTTTAAATAAGTACTTATTATGATTTCAGTTGGTATTATACTATTAGACTATTATACTATTAGACTTCACCTTCTCAGTAACCTATGCTAGTCGCAGCACAATAATGGACAGATATTTATGGAAAGTTACTAGTAGATAGGAAAAGATTGAACAAGTTTTACTGTCTTTGAAATCTGTCGTAATATTTTCTTATTATTGTTCTAGGTTTAAGGCTATAAATAGCTTCTACTTGAAACTATTTGGTTTGAATTATGCTCGTGAAATAATCGACTTAATATTTAAAAAAAAATGTATTCCCTTAATTCCCTCTGTCTGCCTGGAAAGACAAAAAGAGATGTGAAGTATGCTGCAAGTAGGTTGCAGTTCTAGTTTACCGGTCTTCGGTCAAGAGTTCCCGTAACCGGAGAGCGTGCATGTATTGTATTCATTTTTGACACAAACAAAAGTAAATAAAGTTTAATACCAAACATCCATTAACTTAACGCGCAAGTTCTAGGTAAAATCAACATCACCTTTATTATCAACCAATTTATGCCTACTGCTGGTTATATGCCTCCCCCAACGAACGCCACAATAGTAGGTCCTATTCTGTTCAACCAGCGCCTTCTTCTACTTCAAAATTTTTAGATAACTTACCTGAATTCTCTTCTCCACAGGAGCTAGCAGCCGCCACACCGACACAGCGAAACTGGCGAGGCATCTTGATCGCCTTACTAGTGATAGCCGCAGTGCTGGGCCTGATCGTGTTCAGTATAGCCCTGCTCACCCCTGCTGGAGATGGGGGAAGGGTTAAAGGCAGAAGGCCGACGCTACACGATGTGCTCACCGAACATTATAAGCCTTTTAACGGCACTTGGCTTACAGGTATGTGATTTAACAGATTATTAAAAAAAAATATCAGGTCCGTATCCAAAGGGTTAAGAGTAGCATTTATTGCGACCACATTTCGCCAGTCACTGGTAGTCCCGCGCAATAGAGGGCGATCCTACCACTACCCATTTAATTACAAGTGGAGATACATTGGTGGTACAGTGAGAGCCAGTGTAGTTGTGGCTTCGCACCACAAACCATGTCCCATATGATGTCGTGTCTGGGTTGCACAGAGACCTGTTCCTTAGAGGATCTCAGGCGATTCGCGTTACTGAACACTGGGCAAAGGTGAAAAAAAAGCATTATCCATCAACACGAGACGAAGAAGAAGAATTACAATTGATATAAGTTCTTTTTATTTTGTACAGTAACTTTATGACGCTAGATATTTCGAGTCTATTGCCTCCTATTACGTGGACCCAACAAGATGACTGACGAAATGGGGACGTAGTAAACGCCTCTGTCTAGGCCAATGGAGATAAAGATGTGATTATATGTGTGTAATTGAATATGTTTTATAATGATCATTTTAGTACAGCAAAGACCATTTATTGTTTTATGAAACAGTCCTTAAATGTAGTTGCTTAAAGTGATTACCAGTTCCGTAAATCACGGCTAATTGCGCTGAACAGAAGGTTTCTCTTGTTCACCATAATTTATCTCTCGGCTATTTAGAGGGGTTTCATTTTAATAAACAACATTTAGAGCAGCCTGCAGTAATGAAACGTCACATAATTTCGAGTATCTACATATTACGCGCTTGATTCTTAATTGCGTAGTCACACTGTTACGCATTCTGGAATAATTGCCTACGAAATTCTGTAGGGTATTATGTATTTTCTGTCCGAGCGAGCGAAGCGTTTTCATTTCGAGATTGGATAATTTTGCTTTCGTACGTCTGTCTGTTTGTATGTGTGTTCTGTGCAAGCAGCCACTGTTTTTATCCAATCTTCACGAAACTTGGCGTAAGTGTTTCTTTTTTTGAAATATTTTTTTCATTGTGGGTTTATTAATAGGGGGTGGGGGGTTGGGTTTTTTTTTCAGACAAACAGATACACACCGAAGTTTCCGTGCCCGGTGATGATCTGTGTCGCACGATACGTGAGGCCACCGTGCTGCCTCTGCAGCCACTCCTCCATAATCGGTCTCACCGCCGCGATGGTGGTGGTTCCAACCACCCACTTTGGTTGCTGAAGTCGCACATTCCATGTCTTCATGAGATCCTGGCGGAGTTGGGACCGCTGAACCTCGATTTCTCGAGACGCAGGCCTGTGGTCCCGCTCCAGCGCCTCCTTGTGCCATTGCAAAAATGCCGCAAGGGCTCTCGCTTCCAGGTCCCATGGAGGGGTCGCGGCTAGGAGACATGCAGCCTCTAGGGAGATCGTGCGGTACCCTCTTATTGTTCTGACGGCCAAGGTCCTCAACGATCTGTGTAAAACAGCAGCGTTGTTGACCGTCAGTCTCGGCGCCCATACGGGAGACCCACGGCCATACTACGCAAGATCTCCAGGTACAGTCTCCTGCAGGAAGCGTTGGGTCCCTTTAAGTTGGGCATCAGTCGCGAAAGCGCGGCTGTCGACCCGTCACTTTGGGGACCAAACTTTGGAAGTGGGCCCCAGATACTTCATTGTGGGCTCGATGCCGTTGCTAACGCTCCCTACATTTACGCTGGATCCCGGAGGTGGCCCGCGCCGAGGTCCGTGAAAACACAGAGCCTCGGACCTATTCAGTGCCACGTCCAGTCCCAGCCGCCCGCCGTATCCGACCCACGACTTCTGCAACCCCAGTCGTGACCTTGTGTCTTGCCTCCTGGTGCGTTGCTCCCCGCGCCGTGACGAGGGTATCGTCAGTGTTGCAAGTTACGCTGACGCCCTCTGGCAACGCACCCCGCAACACCCAGTCGTATCCGATGTTCCACACGAGTGGTCCTAGTACCGACCCCTGAGGAACCCCGCACGAAACATCTCGCCGAGCTGGCCCGAGCCAGCTAGGGTAAGTAATAGCCCTCTCGGAAAAATATGCCCCGACAATACGACGGAGGTAGAGAGGCACTTCGTGGTATATCCGTGCCTCCCTAACGCAACTCCAGGGTAAGGTGTTAAAGGCGTTGGCGATGTCAAGAGACACCGCCAACACCACCTCGCCCCGCGATACTGCTTCCTCCGCCAGTCTTCACGCGCATGATCGCGCTCACGGTGGACCGTCCCCGACGGAAACCTTACTGGTTGTCCGCCAGGTCTGGGCTGACACGCGTGAGATGCTCGATGAGGCGGTGGGGTGGAGGGGGTTGGGGTAGGGGATTTTAAAAAATGTAAAACTTTTATTACGGTTATTTCCATAGCGACTGTTATTTACGTAAAACGGTATTTCGACAAAATCGTCTGAATACATTGGGATGGCTCAGTAGCATTTGGCCAAATTTGAGATGCTTCTCATTTCGCCAGGTTCTCATTTAGGTTGTAATTATTTGTCAGATACGATAATTTACTGCACTATGTTTAACATTCCCGATGCCCAGATATTTCCTTAAATTCGATAGTAAAACATTTCCCTCTTTCGGAGGCAGATAGAGTAAAAACTTAATAGCTTCGACAGATATTGCTTTCTTAGCTAGAAAATATTATTCCGAGATAAGTGAATGACCTCATAATGTTGTGAAGACCGTGGAGTCTCGCACAAATCAGGCAAGTAATCTATATCCCGGAGCCAAGGGACAGCCACAGCGCTATTGTTGCCGACATTCTCATATGGGAGTAATCTCATTAATTTACTAATAGATTTCCTTTCAATACGGCTAGTATATACATACATATTCATTCATTACATCAATCAAGCTTATATTCCTGAGGGGGTAGGCAAAGATGAATTTATCACTCATATTTTTCCAATAACTTTAAGAGTGACACGTAATATTTGGCAAGCCTGTTGCCGGGAACTATAACTAGCCGTCCAGTTATATACATATATATATCATCACTCCATACGCCCAAACGGGTAGGCTGATGTGCTTAATACTTTCAAAAATTTGTTGGTTCTACATAATAGTGGCGAACCTTTTACTGCTTCTGGAACTTATTTGGGTGTGCCTCGAAGAGCACGTTAAGGTGTCGGTCCCGGTTGTCATACGAACATCTATGGCAGTCGTGAGGGGTAGTTGGAGTCCTAAATCAAAAATCTAACCGGTTTAACTACAGAACTTCAATATCGCCCATGGGTTGTGGAGGTCAGATGGCAGTCGCTTCACGTAAAATATCGAAGTTCAGTCAAATCACAGTTAGACTGGAAAGCCGATCCCAATTACGTTGGGAAAAGGCTCGGTGGATGAGGGAACTTATTTGGGTCTCTAAAATCGTGGTGAGACCCCTTTACACCCAGAAAATTTGTACTGAAATAAAATGCCTATGTTCAACCTCACGTTATAGTAATCCAAATGTTTTCCAATAAAATACGTCAAACATTAACACAAAGACCGACTTCAAATTACCGAAATAGGATCAAATAAATGTTGGAGTGTGACCAAATTGAAATAAGACCACACGTGGAGCAGTAGATTTCAATTTCATTTCATTTCAATATCGGTTCACCTAGTCGAAAGATATATGAGGTAACAAACATAAAATACAAGCCAAGTTCCGTACCAAAAAAAACACGTTTGTCGTATGTGAACCCCCTTCAATATTTATTACGAGTATATTCTGTTTAGTATTTCTTGTTATAGAGGCAACAGAAACACATCATCTGTGAAAATTTCAACTTTCTAACTATCACGGTTTATGAGATACAGCGACAGGACAGACGGACGAACGGACCGCGAAGTCTCAGTAATAGGGTTCCCGTTTTTTACCGTAGGGTACGGAACCCTAAAAAATACAATCGACTTAAGAAAATCCTCATTTTTATGGAGTTTAATCAAAAGGTAATGACATTTTAGTCAGTTTAGCGACATTACCATGTCAGACTATACTACTAATAGGTACCCAGACACAACTTACTGAGATAATAATATAGTTAAGTGCACTAGCCTCGGCGCGGCTTCCATTAGTGCGTAGCCCGCTGTCACAAATGACGAGGGGTCGTCGACCTGAAGGTCAGACTGGCTGCAATCTGAGCTCCTCGGATTTCTTAAGCCTTAGTACTCTCAGCTTTGAAATTGGAAAACTCAAAGCTTACAAGTTGTATAAATTATCTTAAAAAGCTTTTCTTAATAGTAACTTGCATGTAGTTTATAATAAATTATTTTTATTGCAAATGTGATTAAAATTTCAAAGAAAATATAACTTACATTCCACAGTTATGTTTATATTACGAGAGGACCTACAAAACTTTTCTTAATCTCTTTCATCAGATGATTGCGTATAGATTTTACTACAAAATGTAATGATTTATAAGTAGCTTTGGAAGGCTGTAAGTATATTGCCTTCCAAAGTGCAAAGTCAGCCAACTTACACAAATATTGCGGCAAAGTGCGTAAGAATAAAAATGGATTTCTATTTAAGAGTTTTGACATGGAGCTGTCTGAAATGAGGGGAACTGATCAATTATAGTATGTAAGTCGCCTATTAGTAGTCAGTCAACAGTGCACAGTAACATAAATATATATACATATTTTCACAGGCGCGCTTTATTTGTACCTATTTTGATGTCGATGACCGAAGCAGCTGATTTTAGCCAGTGTTGTTTATTGTTGAAACAACACTAGCTAAAATCAGCTGTGTATTTTATTCGGTAATAATGTTTTTTATGAACTTTTTTTTCTTCTCTGGAGGTCGCGACATATCGAAACGGGTTCTGGTCGACCAGCTGATGGTGCTGGCTTCGGGTTGATATAACCCTTACGTAACACCTGGTATATTTTTTTTCTTATTCTGTTTTCTTCCAAAATAATAGGTAATGTAAGCTGTGTATTCTGGGAATAGCTTACCGCTGCTGAGAACACTCTTCATTGTTAGGAAATTTTGTAAATTACAAAAAAATCGTAATTATGTGTCCCGATTTTTGAAAATACTTCCTTGTGCATTCGCTTCAGTCTAGTAAGGAATCGAAGAAGCTTGACTTGGCTACTGGAAAACATAACTGTAAGATATAATTCTTTCCTCTAGACGAAGCACTACCAGCAAGTAAACCTAAACATTTCCAAACGTTCCCAAAATAAACACTTTCCGCCCGAACCTTGAATCTCATTCCCTTCAAAATATTGGGTGGAAATATTTATAGTGTGAAAATTGAGGGTCCTTGTCACATTGTACAAATATTGTCATATAAACTCGAGAACTGTTATCCCAATATTTGGTGAATAAAGTTATTTACACTGTAGAACACGACTACGATCCGATATGATTAATCCGAATAAACAAAGTTTTTAATTCTGATTACGTTACACAGACTTACTTTTGTATATTTTTCTTGAACTTTTGTATATTTTTCTTATACTTTTGTTTATTCTTTTCTTTCGCCAATAGTTATCCACTTTTCATTTCACTTCGATCTGTTATGTCCATCCAAAGGTTGCCTGTAAGAGATCACTCTAGGTGATAATGCCACCATTTGTACTACTGAATTAAGATTTAGTTTGTACTCGTATTTAATATTAATTTGTATATTAGTGGACAATAAAGTATATTTCTATTTCTATTTTCTATTTCTACGTCTCAGGAACGCGTGCAGGTATCTCATACCAAATACATAGGTCTACTGTCCTCTGAAGCTGTGAAAAAAAAAAACAATTTTTAAGCCAACGCCATCAAAAGATACAGCTGTTTATGTTGCAAATTCTTCGAAAACAACACTCGCAAGGGAATCAAAACTTACAAGGTATTCTTTCCGTGAACTAGGAAATTTGGTACAAAGCACCGTCCTACGAGACGGACTGTGCTTTGTACCAAAATTCCGAGTTCACGAAAGAATTCCGAGCACAGATAAAGGAAAATTTGCGAAAAGCATTAATTTTTAGGTATCTACGGAACCCTCGGTGTGCGAGTCCGACCATCAGGTTTTGAAAAAAAGTTCTCCAACGCGGCGTATACTCTTATCAGTGGTTCCCAACCGGTGGCCCTCAGAAGCAAAAATATGGTTCGTTATTTTTTAATTTATCGTCGGCGTCGTTAGTAAAGCGAAATGTAACCCAACCTAGGTTGGGTTGCGTTGCAATAGCGTAAAGGACTTCATTCCTGACGGGGGTCACCCGACCGCACAATCTTTTTTGTTAATTGAAGGTGACTGATCCAAAGAAGGGAAAGTTCCTCTCGTTTTCATAACAATAATAAAAAAGTTATTTAACCTTCACAAAAATGCTCGTAATGTGTTACGAGCATTTTTGTGAAGGTTAAATAACTAATAACTAACTAATAACTAAATAACTAATAACTAAAAAAGAAGTGTGTTAGCTTATCCTGTTGTTATCAAGGTTTTTAGAATATAGGTTAGCAAATAGATCTCGTCTCATTCTAAATTTTTCAATACGGTTATTATATCGTTTACAAAAGGGTTTTTCAAATTCAAGTCAAGAATTGTTATTGTTGGTTCAGATATTTTATTTTTATGTAAATTACTGAATGTCCATCTTGTCAATATTTAAAATTTTATTTTTTATTGCATAGAATAGCCTCTTCTGTAACTCAGCGCTGGTCAACGTGACACGACAGCATTAAGCTGAGAAGAGACCAATTTCCACGCAAATGTGGCGTGCACTCGTATGCACCACAATATTTTGAACACTCACATATTTTGAAAGAAAACATCATTGTTAAAAGTTTTACAAAAACAAAAATATTAAAACAAGAACAGAAACTACGTATTAGTATTATGTTGACCTTCGCACAACTGAACATACAAGGTATTTAATTGGACACTTAGCAGACAGATGGCGCTGTTCGAAATAAAGCTTGGTCTGAATTCCTTTATATACGTTGGACAATTTCTACTGTTCGGTAAGGAATTCGATGAGAATTTTATTCCTTTTTAGGGTTCCGTGTTCCGTACTCAAACGGTAAAACAGGACTATAATATTAAAGACTCCGTTGTCCGTCTGTCTGTCATCATCAAACTGTATCTCATGAAAAAAAACAAAAATTTAAAAAACAAGAGAAAATTAAAATTTTAGGCTGCTTCTATATAAATAAATATATTTAGGACAATTCACACACCGCCATCTAATCTCAAACTAAGCAGAGCTTGTGATATGAGTAATAGATAAACTGATATAAATACTTACATACATTTTTTTTGTAAATACATACATATTATACATAGAAAACATCCAGACTTCGGTACAAACGTATCTGTCTTCACACAAAGTTTGTCCCGACCGGGAATCGAACCCGACACTCCGGCGTCGAAAGCACTACCGACCACGCCACCGAGGCAGTCAAATGCTAATATGCAACGGACATGATGATTTGCCTATTTTGGGTCCCAAAATACCTCCTCCGGGGAGAACCCTCCATTTTTTATAGCTCAATGTTAGCCGGATTTTTAGTTTTAACGATTTCGCAAAAGATTTGGGGCACGATTTATGTGACTTAAGTGAGTAAGTGAGTAAGTGAGTAAGTGAGTAAGTGAGTAAGTGAGTAAGTGAGTTGGGTAGACAGTTTTTATTTGGTTTATATTGTTTTCACACAGACCTACCATAAACAATGTTTTGTTTCTCTACGACCTCTTTCTATATTATAAAACCGTGAGAATATAATTCGTCTTATTATATCCCGAGAAAAAAATCCAAAGAGGAAGTTCATTCGAAAAACCTTTGGCTCCCGAGTGCTTAGTGGGTTGGATAATAATTAAATCTGATTTCTAAACACGCCAAATATGGAAAATACGATCATCGACTCTACGGTGTTAGTCAGACCTGGCATACAACCATCCGACTTACAAGTCATAACTTGTGCATTTGCCAACTGCACACAGTTCGTTCTCAATAACACTTACGTACCAATTGTTAAAGTTATTTTAAGCGCCCCACATACAAAATAAAAATAAAATAAAATAACGTTTATTATCTTTGAAATTTTTAGAAAACCGAGGGTCCCAAAATGCAACGAGACTGAGAAGAGCCCTCAAGAAACTCAGTTCGGCTTTTGTCAAATTATTTCATCTTAAATCTAATACAGAGTTATTTAGAAAGGAGCAATTCGTGTTACAACCAGGCAGCCTTGTCATCTTAGAAATCATTAATACTTATAATAAGCGTTATGGCACAATTTACTTTTTATTAGTTTTTTAAATTTATTGACAGATAAATTTGCTATTTCGGTTGGCAATGTATTGTACATTCGAATAAAGTTCCCCGCAAAAAAATTACTCACTTTATGAAGCCTAAATTTAGGAACAGCCAGTTTATCCTTATTTCTTAAGTTTAGATTATGATTATCACTATTTTTCACAAATTTACTTTTATTCTTGAGGGTATACAATACTAACCAGATCGCCTACAGGCCGCGGTGTATATCAGCCTGTGGGGTCGTGAATTTGAAGCCAATTTCAACTTCATCAACTAGCTGACCGGCAGTTATCGACAGGCGGACAGACGGCGCAGGCTGTTTCTATATGGGCCGCTTAAAAATACTTTAATAATTGGTACGTAGTGTTTTTGAGAACGAACTGTTTGCAGTCGGCAAATGCACAAGTTTTGGACAAATGCCAGTTAGAGGCAAACAAGTGATGAGCGAGATCTAGGACCAAGTTTGACCATAAATTCAGCGCTACAGCGCCATGATACGGTATAGTATCGTTCAATTTGATAATTTCTGTAGCAGTAAAAAATGCTTGGAATTTAGAGATTATATTTTTTGTGGTATGTAACATCTGTCCTGGCTGTGGGAAGTTTACTTTTAATTACACAATGGTTTTGTATATTTTATAGAGCCCGGTAACGTGGGGCTGACAAAATTGCTGGCAAGACCTCAGCCTACTCCTTCAGGGATATAAACGTGTTGTAAAAATTGTATATAATGTAAAATTCTTTGTTTTCGTCGTCTTGTTCCTTTGTTTGTTCTGGCTAATATCTGCAATGGCTAAACCAATTTCAACAGGACTTTTACTGACAGATATTATAGCTGCTAGCTGATATTAAGAGAAATTATTCAGGTTTTATTATACCGGCAATGTATTATCCTAGGGGATTCGGACTTTTATATTACTGATTCCCATCGACTGTCATGAAAAAAAGTTAACAAGACGTAATTTAATCAGTCCTCAGGAACGTATTAAACACAACACTTTGTCTGATGATATACGGTATTAATGAAACAAATAAGTTACTTCGTTAAAACTGAAACCGAAACTACATTCATTACAACGCCAACAGTTCAAATCATCCCGAGTTCTCGTCACTCGGGAGTAAACGCTGAATGCTTGACTATCTGCGGATTAAAATGCTTTCATGGATTTAATTTGTAGCGATTTTCGTTTTGAATTGAAGACTTTTTGGATTAATTAAGTCAGCAATAATTACATTAAATCCATAATAAAATCGAAAATTCCATCAACCAGGTCAAATGTTACATGCCAATAAATAGAATATCTGCAGTATTTACTGAGTGGGTTTCTGCAGTGACCAGTAATGGCAATAGGCGTGTCTTCTATTACGTGGGGTCAACTATATTACTGGCAAATTGTAGGTGTGTAATGCACCTCTGCCTATCCTTTCAGAGAAGGCGTGATGTGTGTCTGACATTAAATATCTCAAAAATATAGGTAGTGTATAGTATAGTATAGTATAGTATAGTATAGTATAGTATAGTATAGTATAGTATAGTATAGTATAGTATAGTATAGTATAGTATAGTATCGTATATTATAGTATAGTATAGTATATACTCGTAGTATATAGTAGGTATAATTAGAATAGGTAATGTACATATTTAGTTAGTTTCAATTGTATTGTTTCATAATTAAATTAAATAGTTATATTGTCAAATCAAAACAAATGTACGGATTAAATTTATAAAAAAAGTGTAGTAAAAATATGTCATGTCTGCCTCACCTGCACGCGGTGCACCTGCTGAATGACGGACGAGACTTTGGCAAAATACAGTACCTATTACGTGGGACTAACTAAATTACTGCTGAATTGTGGGCGAATAAACGACGCTGTCTACCCCTTCGTGAGTGATTGAGGTTCTCTCTCCGTGTGTGTATGTGTCGTATATGATAAATTTAAGATATACGAAAAGTCTCATAACATGTCCCGTGAAAACCATCAATCATAATTCCATACGTTGACATAGACACAATGAAAGCAGGATGATATTTATAATTTTACTATAAGAATATATACAAACTCCCTGTCTTACGAACAACTTTGGCAGTCGTTATGGGTATTTGGAGCCCTAACAATAAAAACTCGGTAGTCTAACTACAGAACTTCGAAATTGCCTATGGGTTGTGGAGTTGGTATGGGAGTCGCTCCACGGGAAATATCGAAGTTCAGCCACATTGCAGTTAGACTGGAAAGCCGACCCCAACCGGGTTTATTTATTTATTTCAAGGTACACTTACAGACTACTGTCATCACATGATAAAAAACATTTGAGGCAGAAATTTCATTTTTTTGCAATAGTTAGCTAGTTTTTATGTTTTTTATTTTTTTATTTTACAATTCGTCATTTTTTATTTATCTACTGTATATTAAATAACACTAATTTATTTACAATTAATATTTACATTCATAAAAATCTTAAAACTAAATTAGAAACTAGGTACAATAGAAAATGAAATTAATACTAAATTTAATTATTACTATTTAAAAAAAAATTAAAAAGTTTGGGCCCCGCGGTAGGGTGCCCATCATGGCGGCGGCATTCCCGCGCTGTATGGCGATGCTTATCCGCTGTGCGAGAAATCCGCCGGCTCGTAAGTCTCCCGTTACCTCCCTGAGCCGTTTGCTGAGCTCCTTGAAAAGCGAGTGCGCGCCCGGGCCCCACGGGCCCAGTGTCTCGACACCACCGGAAGATAGGTCGCAGCTAGTGTGTCGGCACACGTGGCGTCCCACACTAGTGGGCGACCCATCCTCCATGGTATCATCGACATTTGAGGCAGATATACAAGTTCAGACAGTGATCCAAATTTAGCATACACATCATGACTTTTTTTTTTTAGGCCGCTCTAACGTCCGTTGCCGGGCGTCTCTGGTTAAAGGCAGAACGTATTTCCAGTGGCGCCCGGCGGACTTTGACCACCTCTGTGGTCTCTGTGGGGGGTTGGGTCGGGATGAGAATCCCGCGTCGTTGGGGTAGGGTTTTATCCCGCGTCAGTGAGTGAATCTGGTTGTGTGCTAGGGGGCAAAGGCCCCGCAGCACGCAACCCTTCTAGCCTGCTTCTGTAAGGACACGACGGGTGGCGATCCCGCCGTCCTCAGGCCCCGATCATGGAGGTCGATGGTCTTGGGCGTAGATGAGTCTGTGGCGCCCTCGCCGCTGACTACGGAACTCGGCGGGGAGGGTATGCTCCCTCTCCCTCTCGGTCGCCTCACGCGAGCACGTCTTGCTCGCAGAAGGACACGGCCGCGTCCCACCTACTCCCGCTGGAGACACAACATGACTAAAGTAAACATAAAATATCTTATAGCGCTTCATTAAAATTAAAGAAAAACAAGGAAATTAAGTTAAACCTGGAAAAGCATTTATGATGCGTGACATCACTATCTTGTACTGGGAGAATGCACCGTGAAATACATCCACGTCCTCCACGCGATACAACTCATTAAATGTACGTTAGGGTAGGCTCTAGATAGACTTTGACACGTATACATAGCCCTTTGAGGATATAATTGGTTTTTAATGTTCATAACAATGTAAAACAGTTCTATAGTTTTACCATATTCAGTATCCAAGTACTAAAACCTCTTTGATACAGAAACTTACCTCCCAGTTGTACTACAATGTTGAGTCTCTACAACACTGCACAATGCACGTTCTCACATAAAAGCTCTGAGCTTAAAGCGATATCTAAACGCGTGCTTCAGACCCACCTCTGAGAATTAATCCTTCAAACGTTTTGTTACAAGAATAGTTTAAGTGAATTCTGAAACAACCTTAGCTTGAAATGTTAGACTAAGTACCAGCTCTCCCGGAGAACTTCGTAACGCATTTTTTTTTATAAGAACTGTCGTGACCATGGGAAATAGGGACTATTAAAAAATAGGGGTTGGTGATAGAAGGGTGAAAATTTAAGGTTGTATGTACTCGTATTTCTTAATGCCACATTATTAAAAAATTAAAATTAATTATGAATATGATATGAAGCAAAAAAAAATTCGATATTGTCGGTAGTGGTCATCGTAGCTCAGATGGCAGAGCAGTCCCCCTGTTAGGGAAAGGCCGTGGGTTCGTATCCCGCCGATGACATCAGTTTTTGTGATCTATTTATAATTTCTTTCTTAATATTTTAAAAAATAAAAATAAAATGTTAGGGGTGGACAATTCTTATCACTTCGGGGTATGAAAAATAGATAGTAGTCTATTCTCAGACCTACTGAGTATGCATATAAATATATATGATAAAAATGAAAATATATATGAAAATAAATATATATGATAACTAACACTGTGACACGATAATTTTATATGTAAGATTTCGCGTAGAAAGTTTTAATACACTTAAATGAAACTTAATAATAAATAATTAGAATAGGTAATGTACATATTTATACAGTTAGTTTCAATTGTATTGTTTTATAAGTTACTAGCGCACGCCCGCGGCTTCGCCCGCTTGACAAATAATATACAAAAACCTTCCTCGAGAACTAGTCTATCCATTGGTCAAAACCGCATCAAAATCTGTTTTGTAGTTTTAAAGATCTATGCATACATACGGAACGGATGACTTTGTTTGAAATTTTTAGATGCAATTTTCCAAAACCGTCTCATGACAGTCAATTTATTTAAACTTAAGGCAACGGGGATTTAAACCAACTTCAAGAAAAATGAGGAGGTTCTCAATTTGACGGTATTTTTTGTTTCAAGTGATTCCATTTGAATTTTGTCCCATTCCGACAAATTATCTGATCCCATATCTGAGTTACCACATACTTGTACAGTAAAATAAATTTTAATGACTCCGCCTATATTGACCAACCGCTTATAAAGATATAATTACATAGCAACAGTTGGTTTTCTAATAAAATTCTTCGTAATAACGTCGGATATAGTGACTCTGCCTATAGTGACATGGGATGTCAATATAAACGGATTCCGCTGTACTTCATTGTAAGTTCAGTTGTCTGAGACGCCTAGCACTTTAATTGGCTGTGCCATCGCGGCTGGCACGGAAGATTTTGTTGCCTTTCATCAACATTTCATAGCAAGGCAACGGATTTAAATTTTTTTCTCAAAATTTCAATATAGTTGCTACTTTTTATCAAAATTTATTCGGTCATTTTGGACATAACCCATTATAAATGTGCCCGGTGACGGCAATAGGCTTGCCCCCTATTACGTGGGACTAAACATACTGGCAAATTGTAGGTGTGTAATGCACCTCTGCCTACACTTTCGGGGATATAGGTATGATATGTGTATGTGTGTGATAAAATTCTATATAACAACGTCGGATATAGTGACTCTGCCTATTGTGACTTGAAATGTCATTATAAACGGATTCCGCTGTACTTCATTGTCAAATGTATTAAATTACAAACTTGAGCAATAAACATTGTAGTAGTTACTTCATTGTAGAACATTGTAGAACTTCTCTAAGAACTTCTTACGAGTATAAGTAAGTTGTAGGAAGGAACGTCATAAAATGTTTGTTGTACTAAATGTTCAAGAGATGTGTTCTAGTTTCAGACTCACGTATTGTGAGACGGTCATATATCTTCTCCGGGGACATTTATTACTTTGTGATTGTGTTAGGTAACAGACTGTTTATTTACTTCACTTTTATTATTTTGAACATATTTGTGTAGCACATATGTTTTAGGTAGGTACTGTTTTACAAGCTTTTATTTACTTTCACCTGTCCCGATGTACGTGTGTAATCAAATCTCGCAAGTTAATTTTACACTTCCCGGTTTCCAATTGAGCTGAAACCTTGCCCGCGTATCTAAGTCGCATGACAATACAATATTATGATGATAAAAGCTTGATTAAAAAAATAATTATAATTTTGTAATAGTTTATCTACTCTCATATCGAAATCTTCAAATTATGATTGGTAATGTTGACATTATTGTTTATAATTATACCACAGGTATTATAAAAAAATCATAAATTATTTTATGATACAGATTTTCTATTAGACTTTCTGCAAATCTGTATCATAAAAAGTAACTTTTTAATAGAAAAGAGTACAGTCATGAGCATGACGGTAATTGACCGAGCGAGCGAAGCGTCTCAGTTTTAACTCGAGGACTGGCCGATTTGGCGTTGTTGGTCAGTTTATCAGTTCCGGTCTACAGGCCGCATTTTTCAACCGATTTTCATGAAATTTGGCACAAGTGTTCTTTGTTGCAAGGCGCAACTTTTGTCGAAGGGATTTTTCGATTGGGGGGAAAATGGGGGAGTAATGGGGGTTAATGCGAAAATAACGCGAGGTCTACTGTTCACAGAACCACTAGTATAGTATCAGTTAGAGAAAATTTTACTAGCAATAACAGGGTATAAGTCTTTCGACCTCCTTGTTGTCGAGTTTCCTTGTTGGTATTTGCCGCCATATTGTCGATTATTTCCTCAAGTTATGTAGTGATTCTCAAAATGCCTAAATCGTATAAGATTAGATAAAGTAGTCTATGAATCTACACAAAACTAGGTATTAGAACACTCGTAGGATACTATAATAATATAAACCTAACTCGTGTTGTAACGTTAAATGCACTGTCAAACTCATCCTTCATATACGACGTATGCCACGCATTATGTGGTGTTATGCTGGATTGTCACTTGACCTGGATTCCACATATTGATTATATTATCCCCAAAATTAGGAAACTTACTTACTTCTTTAGGTCTCTTCGTTCTTTTGCGGATCCCAGTACAATAAAGATTGTCTATATCGCCCTGATTCAGTCCATTCTTAATTATTGTATTCTTGTTTGGGGGGCTAGCCCCCCAAACAAGAATCTGAAACTAGTTTCAGAACTCACCTTTTGCGTTTGGAGCGTGCCTAAAGACTGATCCTTAAGTTATTGTGCTCAAAGCTGTTTCGTTTTCCTACCAGGGAGCTCTTTGAGTTGACAGAAGTTCTATCAGTTCAACAGCTGTTTGTGAAGCGTGCTATTCTTCGTAAACATTCCCACATGTTATTTGACCCGAAAGTTATGTGTAGACGTAGAAATGATATTGTTTGTTCCTTAGTTCGTCATCGAACGTGTCTTGCAGGTCGACACCTTCATTGGCTGGCTCCTAAACTTTACAACAAAGTTAACAGGATCCTAAATGTGAATGGCTGCTAAGACTGGATTATAGTATTGTAACGTTGGTTAGAAGCGACTATGTAGCAAATGTAGAATATGTAGCCACTTGTAACGTTGTGTGCTCCGACTGTCCTCACCTGAGGAATCCCTCAAGGGAACTAGAGGTTGAGAGTGGTCACATGAACCCAGCCATTGCACATAGCGCCCTGGTGGTCCTCAAAGTCTCTTCCATGCGGCGAACCACGGGGACGCTTGCGCCCCACAGAGATCCCAGCCCGGTTGGTTCCTCTGTGGGACGCGTGTTACAAGGTCTATATATATAAAAGGTACTTACCATATACAGACTAGAGGAAATAAATAAGTAAACACACCTTATCCAGTATACATCATTTATTATCCTATAAATATAAACTAGGATCGATCTCTAGCTAAACGCATGAGACAGGGTTCGGAGTCAGACCGTGTGCAATGAGATACTATCATATAAACAATAGGTAAATCTTACATGTAAGAGCTTCTACAAGCTCGGTTAAAAGAGTTATATTAAATTACTATTTGTCGAGGACGAACTATAGTAGCCTCCTCCAGATATTGTGTCTACTTAAGAATTATCTTATCAATCTGTACCAACGCAATAATTTTAGAATATTAATATAGATTTAAAATATGAAGTAGGCTATCAATACAGCTTGAAATACGTAGTAGGCGAGATACAACTTCTACCTACATGCTGCACTTATGTCAGCGACCTCTTGAGTCGTTGAGTACAAGCAATCTACTACAACGCCTCGTAGGCGAACGGGCAGAGGGAGGGCTAGGCCCCTACTGCTCCAGGAACCCCGTTCCTACACACGGACGGGCGGCGGCGACAAAGGAAAGGGACTGATTCCTTTTTTTTTTTTTTTTTTTTTTTTTTTATATTTGGTTCGCCAAATTGACGCCGCCCGCCTGGTGGTAAGTCGTGACGACGTCTAGCGATTGTGGGCCACTCTCACAGCACACATTACTATTGAGAGTGGCCCTCAACTTGACGACCTACTGATGTGCCTCTTCACGCTCCGCTTAAAGAACCCAGGATTATATGTGGGAGGAAACACGTGCACAGGCAGGGCGTTCCAGGCCACTATCGTTCGGCAGAGAAACGAACGTTTAAAACGTTCGGTTCTCGCGAACATGCTATCCACTGTGTGGGGGTGGCATCTCTGCCCGGCACGAGTCGTTCGGGATCGGAAGGAAGAGGGTGGGATCAGATTGAAGAGCTCTTCAGAACACTCGCCGTGGTAAATACGGTAGAATGCGGCTAAGGAAGCTATTGTTCGGCGCTGAACTAGCGGCTCAAGGCTTCCCGTTACCTCCGGACAATCTATAATACGGATAGCCCGTCGCTGCATAGCGTCGAGAGCGTCCAGCAGATACTTCGCGGAGCCGTCCCAGAGGTGAGAGCAGTATTCGACGCAGGGTCTAATCTGCGTCTTGTACAGCAGACACCTCTGGTCCGGTGTAAAGAATCTCTTTACCTTATTCAGTATTCCTAGTTTCCGCGAAGCTAGCCCTATACATCTTTCGATGTAGTTTTTATTATTGAGCTCTCGACGAACGTCTATGCCAAGGATATCAAGGTTGTCCTTCATTGGTAATAATGCATTCTGAAGAGAGGGTAGGGGAAGGAAAGGGGATTTCTTCGCAGTAAATGCACACGCCTGTGTTTTGCGGGCATTGAACTCGACCAGGTTCTCGGTACCCCATTGAGAGATACTGTCGAGGTTACGGTCGAGATCAGCCACGAGTTGTCGTCTCTCCTCCTCAATCTCAGATCGCCCCGCCGTCGGACGAACCGAGTAACTCCCGTGCAGTGTGCTGTCATCTGCATAGCAATGAATGTTCCCGAGGGATAGCATATCATTGATATGCAGAAGAAAGAGAGTTGGTGATAGTACGGACCCCTGCGGTACCCCGGCATTCACTTGCAAGAAGCGAGAAGCCTGGCCATCGCAGAGGACCCGCACCCGGCGCTCGTTTAAAAAGCTGGCAATCCAGCTGCACAGTTGAGGAGGTAGACCATATGCCGGAAGCTTGGAAAGGAGCGAAGCATGCCAGACCCTATCGAAGGCTTTGGCGATGTCCAGGCTAATAGCCAAGGACTCGCCGTGCCTTTCCATAGCCCCACCCCAGACATGCGTTACGAATGCCAGAAGATCACCCGTTGATCGCTTTGGCCTGAAGCCGTATTGTCGATCATTGATTAGCGAGTGATCCTCTAGGAATTGCATGAGCTGCTTATTTATAAGGAGCTCAAGCACCTTGCAAATGACTGAGGTGACAGCTATGGGTCGATAGTTGCCTGGATCGGACCGATCCCCTTTCTTGGGGATCGGTTGTACGTTCGCCTCCTTCCAGACCTCCGGCACGAGCCCTGAAGAGTATGACAGGCGGTACAGACGCGTTAATACTGGAGACAACTCAGCTGCACATTTTCGTAGCACCACCGCCGGAATGCCGTCAGGGCCACTGGCTTTCCGCGTGTCGAGTGACCGCAGCACTGCCCGTACATCACATTGCCTGATAACAATATCAGGCATTGTGTGGCCACAGTTGGCGATGGCGGGGGGCTGCAGGCCACGGTCGTCGACCCGGGAATTAGCCGCAAAGAGGTCTGCGAGCATATCCGCTTTCTCTTGGGCTTTGTGAGCCAGTGTTCCATCTGGGTAACGCAGCGGTGGCAGCGAGGGCTGACAAAAGTTAGATTGCACGGCTTTGGCCAGTTGCCAGAATCCACGGCTGCCCGTGGGATGGGAAGTAAGCTCCTGACCAAGCCGCGCGACGCGCTGGGCATCCGCTCTCTTAAAGGCCCTCTTACTCGACTTTGTGGCCCGGTTGTACGCTGCTTTGAGGTGGCCCACGTTTGGGTCGCGCACAGCCCGGGCCCTGATCCAGGCGCGATATGCCGACTGTTTTTGTCGAACAGCTTTGGCACAATCTCGCCCGAACCAGGGACGGGCTCTGCGGATACTGGCGACATCAGTGAAAGGGATGTAATAATCCATCCCTAAACTGATCTCGCCAGCAATAGCAGAAGCACTATCCGAAGGAGCCTTTCCTACAAAGCAGCGCTGGCTCCAGGGGACGGACGCAAAATAATCGCGTAGACCGTCCCAATCCGCTGACGAGTAGTGCCATAGTCGTCGTGACGTTTGCACAGGACGTGCAGGAGGTGACACCTTCATGCCAGCGTGAACAACACAGTGGTCGGAACTACCCAGTGGGGCTCCTACCGAAACACTGTACTGGGCTGGGCGACTCGTCAGCAGTAGATCCAGCAGAGCGGGCGCGTGATCTGACCTGTCTGGTATCCGGGTGATCCCGCATACCATCTGGGTCAGACCGTGGGAGAGAGCGAACGCATGGGCGGCTCTACCCGCATGATCAGTCTTGAGGGACCCCAGCCATTCAATGTGATGGCCATTGAAGTCCCCCAGAAACACTAGGTCAGCGTTCGGGAACCGCACCTGCGCTTCATCAGCCGTCTCGCTGAGGTACTGGAAGAGCTTTGTTGTCTCAGAATCCCCTGTGTGGGATCGGTAGACGCACACGTAGATCTGGCTCATAGAGCCATGGTCTACGTGCAGCCAAAGGACGGAATTGGAGGGGTTCTCTAGGCAGCGCAACCGGCGGCAGCAAACATCCGCCCTAACGAACACGCACACCCCGGCTTTGTCTCGAAATTGTTCCTCGATGACATAGCCGGGGTAACACAGGTAAGACGTGTCGTCAGGGCGGCGTATTTGTGTCTCCGTGAGGAACATCACAGCGGGCCGTGCCGTCTCAAGGTGGTGGTGGACGGTATCGAGGTTCGCATGGAGTCCACGGACGTTAGTGAACTCCACCTCGAAATGTGAAGTTGTGGGGTTTCCTAGGGCCGCTGTGTAACGTTTATTTCTTTTTTGTTGCACTGCCATTGTAGATTTTGAAGAAGAAGCGTGAAGACAGGGCGACATTTGGTGCAGCAGTAAGTGACAAAGCGCAGGGGCTAGCTTTGTCTAGAACCGTGTGGTTAGGTCGGAGCCGACCCGCCGGACGGAAGGGCTCCCAAACCCCCCTGATGCAAGGCCGCCGCTACCCCACACCGGTTACCACCCGGAGCGGCGATCCCACATCAGGATTATGCGCAACATGTGGGGCAGCCTCCTGGGGTGGTTGGCCCCAGGCGGGCCCCATGACTGTGTTGCGGGCGGCCGCAGCAACGCCGTTGCTAAGGGTCTCCCTTATACTTAAGCGTACTTTAACCACTTAGCTGCAATCCGGGCCGCGCGTCCAGCCTTCTACCGGACGCTCCGCAGAACCCTGCCGGCGCGGCGATGGCCAGCTGCCGCCGAAGGCGCCGGCGATTAGCACGCCTGTGCGATTTTCTCCTCTTCCCAACATGTCATATGCGAAACCTATAAGAAGAACAAAGGAACTTTCACTTTACCCGCGAGATGCCACAACTCGCCATACTGGGAACCCCAAATACGTACCTACGTAGTACGCCCCAGTCGCCTCTAGCCCTTTCACTTTAGCACGTGTCACCCGCGAGATGCCACAACTCGCCATACTGGGAACCCCAAATACGTACCTACGTAGCACGCCCCAGTCGCCTCTAGCCCTTTCACTTTAGCACGTGTCACCCGCGAGATGCCACAACTCGCCATACTGGGAACCCCAAATACGTACCTACGTAGCACGCCCCAGTCGCCTCTAGCTCTTTCCAGCCGCCATCTCAACTTTTTATTGATGACTGCTTCGGTGGCGTGGTCGGTAGTGTATCCGCTTTCGACGCCGGAGTCTCGGGTTCGATTTCCGGTCGGGACAAATTTTGTGTGATGACACATACGTTTGTACCGAAGTCTGGATGTTTCCTATGTATAATATGTATGTATTTTACAAAAAAAAATGAATATAAGTATTTATATCAGTTTATCTAGTACTCATATCACAAGCTCTGCTTAGTTTGAGACTAGATGGCGTTGTGTGGATTGTCCTAACATATATATATATATATATATATATATATATATATATATATATATATATATATATATATATATATATATATATATTACATTTTACTAAAAGTAAAAAGGATTCGTGCTCGTCTATCTCAGCCCTCAGCAAAAGGCTATGTGAATTAGTTTTATATCATGTATATTTTGATACACACATACACACACACACTCACACACACACACACACACACACACACACACACACACACACACACACACAGAGAGAGAGAGAGAGAGAGAGAGAGAGAGAGAGAGAGAGAGAGAGAGAGAGAGAGAGGGATCTTCCTTCAATGAGATCCCCCTCTTAACCCATCCTAACTAAAAAAGTTGAATTGTGTTAATTTTTCTTAACTTTGCATTGTATTACTGTGTTACATGAAATTTGTTTCTATGTCCGCACTGTGCAAAGCCTCGATTACTTAAGGTTTTGTATATGGGCGTTAATGACTACGATACAGTTTTATACTAGTGCAGTCATTATGGACGGATAGGTTGGCGGTCAAGGGGAATGTGACTCTGTTAAACAGACCACTTCGAACCTTGGCCGTCAAAACAATAAGGGGCTACCGCACGATCTCCGGAGAGGCTGCATGTCTCCTAGCCGGGACCCCTCCATGGGACCTGCAAGCGAGAGCCCTTGCGTCATTATTCCAATGGTGCAAGGAGGCGCTGGAGCGGGACCACAGGCCTGTGTCTCGAGAAATCGAGGACCAGCGGTCCCAACTCCGCCAGGATCTCATGGAGTCATGGAGGGTGCGACTTGAGCAACCCAAGTGGGGTACCACCATCATCGCGGTGGTGAGACCGATCATGGACGATTGGCTGCAGAGGCAGCATGGTGACCTCACGTACCGTGCGACGTGCGTTTCCGACGACGACACCGCACTCCACACGTTGGTGGAGTGCTCAGCGTGGGCGAGTCAGCGCCGGGACCTCGTAGTGGGTCTGGGCGTGGATACCCTCTCGCTGGAGACCATGCTTCAAGGCATGGTCTCCAGCGGGAGTAGGTGGAACGCGGCCGTGTCCTTCTGCGAGCAAGTCATGCTCGCAAAGGAGGCGGCCGGGAGGGAGAGGGAGCGTACCCTCCCCGCCGAGTTCCGTAGTCGGCGGCGAGGGCGCCCCAGACTCCGCGACTACGCCCAAGTCTATCGACCTCCATGAGCAGGGCACGGCGGGATCGCCACCCGCCGTCCTTACAGAAGCAGGCTAGAAGAGTTGAGATTCACTCACTGACGCGGGATGAAACCCTACCCCAACGATGCGGGATTCTCGTCCCGACCAAACACCCGCAGAGACCGCAGGGGTGGTCAAAGTCCGCCGGGCGCCACTGGATATACCCTCTGCTAGTAACCAGAGACACCCGGCAACGGACGTTAGAGCGGCCGCGGCCTTGGGCCACGGAATTAAAAAAAAAACAAAAAAATTGCAGTCATTATCGATTTATATGTAAATGGCTGTTATGTTTATGCTAATAAATTATGTTTATGTTTATGACATCTGAACAGGATCTGGCCTATGCAATGTGTATGGTAACGAAGACACCGGTCACTCACCACGCTGTCGTACGCTCCACCGCGCCAGATTCGCGTGTTCCCATGCTATCCCACGCGTACGACGCTCTCACACGTTTAAAGTGTCATAGCGCGTAGATAACGTAAACGTCAGATCTCGTAAGACGTAGGACCAGTGTGTCGCTGTCTCCCCCGTCGCGTGGCATACGTCGTATGTGAAGGACCAGTGTGTTTTAAGCTTTATGCAGCAGTTTTTTAAAACAACTATTTTGTAGTCGAATCAGAAAAAATTGAAATCTCTCTTTATTTAGACATATATTATAATTACGTCCATAATCCCACCAGGAGTAGGCAGAAGTGAATAGAAATTCAAGCAGTTAGTATAGGCACAGAATAGGGAGTAGTACTTACATACAGAACTTGCACTCCGACGTTAATTAAAGCACATTCTTTTGTTTACAGAGAACATAATTCGAACTTTAGGGTTGTCCATTAAGTACAATATATACCAGCATAGTTTGACCAATAATTATGACGTTAATGTCTCAATATCAACTCTATATTCAATGCCGTGTCACAAACAAGAGACAACCCTTACTGACTTACAACTTCAAGTTGTCGCTGACGTCACGTATTTTTTGCGATTGTTAGGCGAGTGACATAGGACTGGTATAGGTGTGAACAACGTTGCAGCTGCGTAAATCCAGATTGACAGCTGGAATACTATTTAAAAAATAATAATAATGGCCGGCAAAGTTTAAATAAAGAATGCATTGCTAGCATTATAAAACTGTCAAACTTTGATAAGCTATAAAAAAAGTACTGCAGGAATTATTCAGAGAAAAGTGCGCTAAACTTAAGCACTTAATCTTTGAGATGTTACGCGATCCAATCTCAAACATCGCTACATCTCGTTATTGACATTGTATGTAGTATGGCAGGTTTCCAAACCCTTCAAGCCAAGTCCCAATAGTTTGCAAATATTAGCTTTATTGAAAAACCGGCTGCGGCCGGACCGGTGATTTGGAAAATTATTGGAAAATTGGAAGATATAGAATGAGCGTAAAATGAAATGAACATAGTTCACTCGAGTGGAAATGTTCAGTATTCGCGATAGGTCGGGGATTTTTGTTTAACTTCAGAAATAAAACGGGAGATGATAAACTATTTATTAAACACATCCAATCACAAGAATACACATAAGTGTGTTTTTCCAAAATAAATAATGTGGTAAATGACGTCATTAGAGCATTTGCTAATTGTAAAAAAACCGTCCAAGTGCGAGTCAGACTCGCGCACAAAGGGTTGCGTACCAAAACGGCAAAAAAAACACATTTGTTCTACGGCAGGTAGCCCCCTTAAATATCTGTGGCATTTGGTATACATAAGATAACTCTTAAATAATGAGTTTACAGTACAAGCATTTTAAGCTTTTAATTATTTTCTTAAATCGGAATAATGGATTAATGAAACAAATCAATGAAATTATTGTATTTATTAGTATCAGATTTTCACTGACATAAAAATCAAATTAATTAGTTCTTTTATTTGTTAATTAATGGCACTTAACAACATTGTACCAAATTGAAAACAAATTAAAAAAATAATAATTTGTACTTATCACGTTTATCTTAGTTATTATAAGTTGAGATCGTATTTTTTTTGTAATCAATCATACACTACAATTAAGTTTTTATTGAATCAAATATTATTCATCATAATTCTCCTCACTATCACTCATATTTTGACGAGTATTCCTGGACTGGCTGTGTTTTAATGTTTTATAAAAATCGTGATATATGGGGTCTATAAAGTCTAGGAGATCTTAATATCATTAAACTTTAAAACATCAATAGGAATAGCTTCATTGTATGCCAATGGTATTTCTATATCAGCTAAGGGTACTGATCTACCTCTTCTGTGAATGGAATAGAATCTAAAAGGTTCTTCTGGGCTGAGAGTGTATTTGAAACCCACATCTTGAGATCTTTGATAATGTAGCCAAGAAATACTATTCCATGCAAATGACTTTTTATCAATTGCTATATTTCTTTTTATGAAATGGGTAGTTAACAATCTAGAAAATCCAAAAAAAACTGATTGGCTCATTAATTTCACATTGTAGCGACTACTTGTCATTTTTATAACAGAGACCCAATCCTGAGGAATGGAGATAGTGCTATTTCTCTTTTTAATAAATCTTTCGATTGCAGCATGATCTGTATCACATTCTAAATGCGTGTGCCCTGGTATAAGAAATTTGTGATCAATCACTTTGAGAGAAATCTTACGTTCTAGAACCAGCTTGAACATAATTGGTAAAATATTGTTTCTATTTTGGCCAGGGCACGTGTCAGAATAAAAAATAAGTTCTTCCACGTCATCCGATAAATTGTTAATGAAATGCCACAAGCACGATGCTATTTCATCAGCTCCTCTTTGAGCAATTCCTTCGTGCCAAACATAACAGCAAGTACGCTTCGTGGTAATATTTCGGATGGTCAAGTTGAATGTCCATAGTTTTCTTTCATAAAAGCAAACAGAAGCAGTTAAATTCGGTGTCGCTAAACATTTTTGTAAATCAAAGGCGGCCACTACTACTTTCCCTCCACTAGTATTGCTTCTTTCTTTATCAAATCTCTTTGTTTCGTAAAGATACGTCGCTTTATTTTGATGAGCTGTTCTTTCTGTTTCAAGTCTCTGTTTATCTTCATCAGCTACACATGATTTAAGTTTTAGTGACATGGAATCACACGTTGTGCAAGTGTCATTACTGGGCTTCTTAAACTTTAAATTTAAAGATTTAAAAACATTTCTAAATACACTTAGGCTAAGTGGTTTAGTGGAAGGATCGGCCCTGGTGCTCTCAAATTTTTCTTTATAAAGATTGTATAAAACCTGGAGGCTCAAATTATGTTCTAAGTAGCGTTTAGAAGTATGACTTCTAGAATAATGGCTTTCGTAGGCAGGCAAGCTATTTATAAAATCTCTAGCAAAACTTACGTCAGTTTCAGAACGTTTATGTCCTGGTTGCAATCGAGCAGTTCTCATATCTGAATTAGGTATGATAAATGTTGGAGTACTCTTTTTCTTTTTAACTATGCCATCAATAAATCCGCGTGATTCCGCAAATACTTTAGTAAAACAATTTTTACAAATATTGCCATCTGCTCCATCAATGTTATAAGTTACTGTTATTTCTCTATTTTTTAAATTTGTACTACGTCGTGTCCTTTCTTTAGGTTTGATGGTAATTAATCCTGCCAAATAACGTTTTTGTGAATCCCTACTTGGTAAGTTCCTGTAATCTTCAAAAATATTAAGTAAATTAATTTCAGTTTTAAAGTAACATTTTTCTCGACAATTTACAGATATACAGGATGGCCTCTTTGCTGAAATTATTTTTCCTTTAGCCGTTACAAATTCTTCACCCCGCCTACGAGACTCTGAACGAATCTTGCGTAACTTTCTTTGCATAGGGCCATGTCCTTTCTTTCTTTTATTGACGATATTTCGTATTTGTTCAACATCACCACATTCTGCGCTTCCTTCAATTGTGTATATTAGTGGTTCGTCAACTAAACCAGTTTCAGAATCTGAGCTATCTTGCTCTTGGGTTGTGTCATTGTGTGGTGGTTGCCAAACATCACTGGAACTAAAATCTCCGCAAGTGGGTGAACCACCGCTTACATTTGGTTGTCTTGATGGACCTGGAATTGATACGTCAGGCTCAGTCACAGCACCTGAAATAAAAACTGGCTCGTATTCCGGGTCTAGTTGTCCTGGATTCTCGTTGTTAGCAGATAAAAATTTTTTTCCCACCAAATTATGGAGTAATGATGGCGATAAATGTTCATTATTTATTTTTGTCGTGTCTTCAATATTATCAGGCTGCAAATATAAAAAAAACATCGATTAACAGGAAGTCTGACTCGTGCTCCGATCATTACTGAAGTTTATCTATAAAAGTTATATTTTTTAATACTTACAGCAACAGCATCATCATGTACGGCAGTTAGGTTTGAGAGCTCTGAACCAGTACAAACAGTTTCACTTAAATAATTTACTACATCCGCTACTACATTTTGACAAAACTCTGGGGCTTCTTTAGTTCCAAGTTCCTCAGTAATCTGAAATATTAATTTAATGTATTACAGATTGCTCCAAAAATTACTACAATATCTACATTTGGTATCATTATCACACTTATATAATTTGGTAAATAAGGACTTGGGTATCTAGTCAAAAACAATATGAAACTGTAAAATTGCTGTTGTAAGCTAGCTTAAGTAGGTGCTGAATGGAAAGTCCAAAACCTATGATGAGATAAAAAGTCTAGTTCAGGCAATTGAAATATAAACCCCTAGTAATTGCCAGTTTATTACAAGGTTCCACTTTCTTCCAGCTGCTTTCCATCATCAGCTCAGCAACATGAGATAATGACTGAGGATCAAATATCAGAACAGCGTGTTCAAAAAATGTGAATACTCTAAGTAGGTACCTAAGTACCTATAAAAATTAAGGGTTCCCTGACTTGAAGAAAATAGGAGAACCGCGGGAGTCTAATAAAAAAAGAATTTCGGAAATGGGTCTACAAATTGGTTGAGAAATCGGTGACCATACATTAAAAAAAATACATTCTAACAGTGGAACGCAGTACCTACTTACCTCCTTCTTTTAAATTTTGTAATAAAAACACGCATCTACTTACGTACCTAATAACTTTGAGGTTACATTTTATACCTACATCCTTTTACAGACAAATTGTCAATTTTGTTACCATTTTGTTACACTGTAAGCAGATAGGTGTTTATGAAAAATTCGAACTTACCTACAGGTACATACCTACACAGCATAATATACAAATAAAAGAATAAACACGAAAAAGTACTTACATGACTAGATCTTGTCTTCTCTGCATGATTTTGATGGACCATTTCAATAATATTTACAATCCTTGATTTCGCAGCACTCATTATGATTAAAACATAACAACAAGAATACAAAATTATAACTGACAACGTTTAGCTAAAACTAAAACGCTAGGTACCCACCTAGCGTTTTAGTTTAATTCAAACGGACCGGTACAAAATTCTGATATGTCCAGTACAAGTCCACTGTATCGATAACATTAAGATTGATACCAATGTGATAACTGCATTTTATATAAAACGAAGCAAATTATCGAAAAAAATTAAATAAATATGTCTGGTATAAATATGATAAGTGGGACTTATCATATTTTAAGTCAAGGTGTTTCAATAAAATGTTAGATCTAAGAATGATAAACACACTTATCTGAAATGGATCATAAAACATTAGTTATTTGCTCTAACAAAGAGATGATATGTTGAAATAACAGAAAATTATCAAATAATTATGAACTTTTTGAAAGTTATCATTATTTGATCAAAGATTTATGGCACGTGTAAGAATAGTGGAGTTATTTCGATTGGATCAAACGAAAATATAGAAAAAATGAAGTCTACTTGTATACTTAACTAAAAACAGCCGATTTTGGAGTTATCATAAGTATACCAAATGCCACAGATATTTATTATAGTCTGTTTTTAGTATTTATTTTTATAAAGCTAGGCAACAGAAATACATCATCCGTGGAAATTTCTAACTCGGTTCATGAGATACAGCGCAAGATAGACGGACGGACGGACAGCGAAGTCCAAATGTTAAAACGGGAACCCTATTACTGATACTTAGCTGTCTGTCCGACCGTCTGTCTTGCGCTGTATCTCATGAACCGTGATAGTTATAAAGTTAAAATTTTCACAGATAACGTATTTCTGTTGCCTCTATAACAACATATACTAAAAAACAGAATATAATAAATATTTAAGGGGGCTCCCATACAACAAACGTTTTTTTTTGGGAACCCTTCGTGCGCGATTCTGACTCTAACTTGGCCGGTTTTTACGTATATAGTTATTTCCATTTAACGCCATAAACATTTAAATTCCGTAATAATTAATATTCTTAAAAACCTAATTCTTTTATAAGTGCTTCTTTTGATCGTCACCAGCACAAGGGCCCAATTATTCGCTGAGAAGAATTTAATGTGCCGTTGATAAAATTTTAATTTGACGTCAAATAAATGTAGTCCATCGGAACAATCTTGATACTGTGGAAAGATTTATGAGAAGAATATCTTATTTTGATACTTTATATTTATAAACAGAATATAATTTATATACAGGTTGTTAAAATATGCTTTTATTTTGATTGGTTACTTTCTACATCTCCCGGTGGGGCTCGTGGTCTAATGGTAACCGAGAATGTCAACACATTGCAAAGGTTAAGCAACATCTAGTCAGGCCGGTCTTAGGATGGGTGACCATTTCTTAAGACACTGAGGCCCCTCCGTGCCTCGGAGAGTACGTTAAGCCGTCGGTCCCGGTTGTCATACTAACATCTATGGCAGTCGTTAGGGGTAGTTGGAGCCCTAAATCAAAAATCCGACTAACTAACACAGAACTTCGGTATTGCCCATGGGTTGTGGAGGTCAGGGGGCCTACCACCACCTTTTACAAAACAATCTTACTTCCAAGCAATTTTATATAAACCTATAATAAGAATACTCGTAACTCGTACCATGACCTTATATAAACAAAACGGATTTATTCCTGCTAGAGGCTAGAAAAGAACGAATGATTTGTAATTTTGTCTATTCTTTTGCAATAATAGAATGTGAGACAGAGCTATGTAGTTAACATAGCGATGTCCTTTTCAAACGTTTGGTCGGAAACCCTATTTTATAGAAAGTCTTCAACCAAAATCGTTTTTGTAATAACTTGTTATATGTATTTACCTAAAAAAAAAGTACAAGCATTAACAATACAATAACAAATAACAATACAATAATAAACATTTAAAAATGTTACCTGAAAATATAAGAAAATCCAAAACTAATACGTTATGACTGCTGATAATGGACACCCATAATGTGATTCGGAGCGTTTTCTTAGCTGTCATGTCATGTTGATGGATAATAAAGTCAGTGCCACAGAGTACATTACACTATTGGTCAGTGCCACGGAATTTGAATTTTCGTTTTTGTGTGAAAATAAAATCTTCAAAGTAAAGTATACTTTATATTAATATACTTTATCATGGCCTCAGGGTAAGTTTGTACAAATACATTTTAAAATCAAAAATTTGTTGGCTGTTGATACAAAGTTAGTTGGAAATAATGATAGTTTTAAATTTTTCCATTAGCAGCCGAAATAGGGTATTGCATCGGCAGTTAGAAATTCTATGGGAGTTTTTAAACTCCAATAGGGAGATCGCCGTTGCCTATAATCGGTCGCTCCAAGCCAAGGAACAGTCAAAAAGAAAATGGAGAGAGATTGCCGACATTTTAAATAGTGACGGCGGTGGCTGCCATAAAGATTGGACAGGCTGGTCTAAGGTAACCATCTACATATTTATATACTACTAGCCAAAATACTTAAATACTAATAAATATTTATATACTAATAGCTAATATTTAGGGAATACTTTTCATCACTTTGTTAAAAAATTGTTTACGTCCTACATTAGATTTTATATTTTCGTTTCGAACAATTTATGAACCCCTTCTTTAATTTTAGTACTGGGTCGATTATAAGGGCAAGCTTAAGAAGAGAATGGCCATGGTGCGATCTTCTCATGCCCGGACTGGTGGAGGACCGTCTACAGAAAGGCCACTGACGGATATCGAAAATAAATTCATTCGTATACTGGGGGAAGATTTTGGTCAAGGCATGCCAGGTGTTCGGGTGGAATTGGTAAGTAAATAATAAATGCAGCACATGGTTATTTGTTGTATCGAGCATCCCACAAAAATAACTCATGTTTTATCTTTCTAGCCTCCAGAAATAATGGGTCTAGGTGTAAATGTGCAGGATACAGCGTCCGTTTTAGAAAATGACTCATCCATTCCTGATTCTGTCCATTCAGAAATCCCCTTCCTTGAGCCACCTGACCTTTATCAAGACCAACAAGTTAACACCCCCCCAAATCCTCCCCATCCTACTCCACATCCTGCACCTCTACCTCATACTCCACATCCTGCACCTCCACCTCATACTCCACATCCTGCACCTCCCTCTCCTACTCCACATGCTGCACCTGCACACATAACGCCGCGACGAAGACGTCGGAGGCGCCAGCCTCCGATTTCCCAGGAGGCTGCCAGACGTGCCTTAATGCAATACTCACAGATGCAGGCCGAGGCATCTGTGAGACATGTCGAGGCCTCTGAAAGGCAAGCCGAGGCTTGTATGAGAATGGCTGAAGCTGTGGGGCAGGCAGTCGAGCAGTTAACTGCATTAAACCATACTGCATCAAGGATCGAAATGTAAGTACTTAGGTTTGCCCCCTATAACGTGGGACCGACAAAATAACTGGCAAAGTGTGGATGTTTAATGCATCTCTGCCTACTCCTATAGGCGTGATATGTCTGTCAGTCTGTCTTGGAGATCCAACCTGAGGAGCATAATATATTATATACATTTAAAATATAACAGTTTACAATGTTAGTAGTGTAAATTGCCTTAAATGAAACTATTACCTATATAATAACATTACAAAGAATTTTAATTTTAAGACTAATACCAGCAACATTTATATTTCTAAAACTTGTTCCAGGAGGTTAAATGTCGGCTATTCCACATCTGCTGCGCCAGAGAGTTCAGACTAGTTAACATGCTGTACAAAGTTGTTAGTGTAAGTGTAGGCCTTAAAATGAAACTATTACTTAAATAAAATTAAAAATAACTTTATTGACAGAGCTTTAATACCAGCATCATTTATAGTTCTAAACCTATTGTTTCAGGAGGTTAAATGTCGCCTTTCCCAGAGCCGCTGCACAAGAGAGTTCCTTGTAGTTACACCATGCTGCAGAGTGGTGTTGGTAGTATGCGAATGTTCGCTTAAGTTCTCTTGGGGCTGTAATTGGACTTCTCGAACCATATCTTCATTATTTAATTGTTGCACAGGTAAATTAGCCTTATTGCAAATGTTGTGTAAGATTACACAAGCATTTACAATAGACCCCGCTACTTCTGGGGAGTAATGCAACACTCTGTGGACAAGTAAACAACGAAAACGTGCTTTGAGAAGCCCAATTGTGCGCTCAATAATGTTTCTGGTGTGGACATGCAAGTTGGTATAGTGTGCTTCAGGTGTACCAGGTGCCGCATCCAGTATAGGTGTCATCATGAACTTTCTTAACGGATAACCAGAGTCTCCTAGTGATAAAAAAAATATTATTATTAGAATTTTTAATTGTTTTAACAAAGTGGAAAGCAAGTTAATACTCATATATAAATGAATGTACCAAGAAGCCAAATTTCTTCCACCTCACTAAGAGCTTCCAAATGCGCTCTTAAAGGATGTGTGTTCCATATAAAAGAGTCATGATTAGCACCATCATAACTTGCATCAATACTTAAAATCTGCATATCCATATCACAAATCTGAAAAGAAATATAATGAATGTTATGTAAGAAATGTGTACAATATCTATTTAGTTTAAGAACATTGTATTTAATTTGTGTCTAGATCAAAATAAGGTAATACCTATTAGTTAGTAAATAATAAAAAATATTCATATGGTTAAAATTTACTCTACTTTACTCTCCTCCTGTTTTGTATTAAAAATCATCCACTCACCAACTGAACATTCAAGGAATGGTAATGTTTGCGACAGAAGTAACGCTCCTCGTGTTGTACTGGGCGTACTATTGCTATTTGGGAACAATCAATACCACCCAAAATCCCGAGGAATACCAAACTTATTGTAAAAACTGAAACAGTTCAAATGTAAAAATAATCTTAATCCTATTCCTATACTATACCAATATCACTAATGTGAAAGTTTTTCAGACAGACATAGGTGTTACATTACAAAGATGTTGGCACAGGTGCATTACGCTTACTTACTTGCTAGTAATTTTTTAGTCCCACATAGTAGGGGGCAAGCATATTGCCAGGTACTATATAAAGTATAACCACTCTGTAAATCAAACCAAATTCCAGCAGCCAGGAATTATGTTACATACCTCTAAATAGAATCTCAGTCAGCAAAGTCAGTCTGAGAAATGTTTGTAAAAGTTTGTAAAGATGCATGTTTGTTAACCAACATACATACATAAAATCACGCCTGTTTCCTCAAAGGGGTAGGCAGAGGCATGTGACACACTAATCACTAGTAACTTTTCTTGGTCCTATGTGGCGAGTCTATTGCTGCTTATCACTAGCATTAATATTTGTCAGAGCCTTGTCTGTCGATCGGCAGGTGTACCACTTGCAAGTGAGGCTGACATGGTCCCTAAGGATTCTTTTTTAATAATCAATAGTAAAATAATCCACAAGTACATACTCAGCTTTTATAGTGTTCCGTTCTTGATCATTTACTGGGAATTTGATGTACTTCTGTCGCATCTGTGATGAGTTGAGGCATTCAGTAACCTGTGCTATAGCAGAGGACACAGTCTGCTGAGCTACAAAATGACCCTCGTTGTTGGCTATAGGGCGTTGGTAAGAGCCCGTTGCATAAAATGCTAATGCTATAAACACCTAAAACATAATTGTGTTATAATTCTTACATCATCAACCACTGAGCTTTTTCTCAACCCAGTTGGGGTCGGTAATTTCAGTCTAACTGTGATGACCGGCCTGGCTAAATGTTGCTTAACCTTTGCAATGTGTCAAGTTTTCCTAGTTGGTTACCACTTGGCCATGATAGGCCCCTTTGAACCAAGTTATAATTATTACATATTGTTATATAGACTTAGATGTATAGGTACCTATCTTTACAGTGGTTTATTAACATTATAATATATTAAGTACATCACTTAGGGTATATGTAGAGTATTTACCTTCGTATGATAGATCAGATAAATCTGTAGCTCTTTTAGGGGCTGGAAGTAGCGGCCTTAACTCATCACACAGATTATATGCCAGCT
The DNA here is from genome assembly GCA_963556515.1 of Nudaria mundana. Lineage (NCBI taxonomy): Eukaryota > Metazoa > Arthropoda > Insecta > Lepidoptera > Erebidae > Nudaria > Nudaria mundana. Next base: position 15,255,378 of record OY748310.1, on the reverse strand, counting down.
CTTATGGCAGGGGGAGATTACTTGAGGACTGGGCCACTACACGTGGACTAGAGCTCCTCAACCGGGGGAATGTCGCCACCTTCTGGCGATCGGGGGCCAGCTCGGTCGTGGACTTAACGTTCGCGACCCCTGTCCTCGCCCGCCGTATTATGGGCTGGTGCGTGGAGGAGGGTGTGGAGACGCACTCGGACCACCGATACATCCGGTTCGAGGTCGTCCCCCCACCTACCCTTCCACAGCCGGTACCGAATCCCCCGGAACCGCGTTGGGCGCTCAAGAGTTTAGACCGGGAGGCTCTCCTGGAGGCATCCATCGTGCAGGCCTGGATTCCGGCGCCGGACAGGCCTGTCGACGTGGATGACGAGGCGGAGTGGTTCAGGAGAGTCATGTCGCAAATCTGCGATGCGGCGATGCCTAGGGTTACACCCGGGCCGGCCAGGAAGCAGGTGTACTGGTGGTCGTCGGAGATCGCACAGCTGCGTGCAGCATGCGTCTCCGCCCGCCGTCAGTATACCAGGTTTCGCCGGAGGCATCGTCGACCAGACGACGCGGCAGCCCGGGAGGCGGAGCTATATGCGTCCTACAGAGAGGCTAAGGGCACCCTCCAGGAAGCGATCACGCGGGCTAAGACGGCAGCCCGCGAGGAGCTCTTGGAGACCCTGGAGCGGAACCCATGGGGGCGCCCATACCTACAGGTCAGAGGTAAACTCCGACCGAGGGCGCTTCCACTGACCCAGAGTCTCCAGCCGGATCGGCTGGAGGGGGTCTTGGGCTCTCTGTTTCCGACGAGCGTGGAGGAGCACATCCCTCCGCGCATGGCTCCGTCTCAGACGCGCAACGCGGATAGTAGCAGCGAAGACGACGTACCCGAAGTCAGAGAGGGTGAGTTAGGAGCGGTGGTACTACGGCTCAGTCGCCGGAAAACCACCGCCCCTGGACCCGACGGCATTCCGGGCCGTGTATGGGTCCTGGCCCTCGAGGAACTCGGGCCTCGACTGAGGGGGCTCTTCAGCGCATGCCTCGAAAGGGGCCAGTTTCCCAAGGTGTGGAGGACGGGGAAACTGGTCCTGATCCGGAAAGCGGGGCGGCCGGTGGACTCACCGTCCGGTTACCGGCCGATCGTGCTGCTCGACGAGGTGTGTAAGCTCTTTGAGCGAATTATCGCGGAACGCCTCGTCGAGCATCTCACGCGTGTGGGCCCAGACCTGGCGGACAACCAGTACGGTTTTCGTCGGGGACGGTCCACCGTGATCATGCGCGTGAGGACCCTGGCGGAGGAAGCAGTCTCGCGGGGCGAGGTGGTGTTGGCGGTGTCTCTTGACATCGCCAACGCCTTTAACACCTTACCCTGGAGTTGCGTTAGAGAGGCACTGGTATACCACGAAGTGCCTCTCTACCTCCGTCGTATTGTCGGGGCATATTTATCCGAGAGGGCTATAACATACCCTAGCTGGCTCGGGCCAGCTCGGCGAGATGTGTCGTGCGGTGTTCCTCAGGGGTCGGTCCTAGGACCTCTCCTGTGGAACATCGGATACGACTGGGTGTTGCGGGGTGCGTTGCCTGAGGGCGTAGGCGTAACCTGTTACGCCGACGATACGCTCGTCACGGCGCGGGGAGTAACGCACCAGGAGGCAACACTCAAGGTCACGACTGGGGTTGCTGAAGTCGTGGGTCGGATACGGCGGCTGGGACTGGACGTGGCACTGAATAAGTCCGAGGCGCTGTGTTTTCACGGACCTCGGCGCGGGCCACCTCCAGGATCCAGCATAAATGTAGGGAGCGTTAGCATCGGCATCGAGCCCACAATGAAGTATCTGGGGCTTGTACTCGATAGCCGGTGGAACTTCGGACCACACTTCCGAAGTTTGGTCCCCAAAGTGACGGGAGCGACAGCCGCGCTTTCGCGACTGATGCCCAACTTAAAGGGACCCAACGCTTCCTGCAGGAGACTGTACCTGGGGATCGTGCGGAGTATGGCCGTGTACGGGGCTCCCGTATGGGCGCCGAGACTGACGGCCAACAACGCTGCCATTTTACACAGATCGTTGAGGACCTTGGCCGTCAGGACAATACGAGGGTACCGCACGATCTCCCTAGAGGCTGCATGTCTCCTAGCCGCGACCCCTCCATGGGACCTGGAAGCGAGAGCCCTTGCGTCATTGTTTCAATGGCACAAGGAGGCGCTGGAGCGGGACCACAGGCCTGCGTCTCGAGAAATCGAGGCCCAGCGGTCCCAACTCCGACAGGATCTCATGGAGACATGGAAGGTGCGACTTCAGCAACCAAAGTGGGGAACCACCACCATCGCGGCGGTGAGACCGATCATGGAGGAGTGGCTGCAGAGGCAGCACGGTGGCCTCACGTATCGTGCGACACAGATCATCACTGGGCACGGAAACTTCGGTGAGTATCTGTTTCGCATGCATCGTGAGGTCACACCCGCGTGTCAACACTGTGAGGCTTCCGGCGAGGACACGGCATTCCACACGTTGGTGGAATGCTCAGCATGGGCGAGTCAGCGCCGGGACCTCGTGGTGGGCCTGGACGTGGATACGCTCTCGCTGGAGACCATGCTACGAGCCATGGTCTCTAGCGAGAGCCAGTGGAACGCGGCCGTTTCCTTCTGCGAGCAGGTAATGCTCGTGAAGGAGGCGGCCGGTAGGATGAGGGAGCGTACCCTCCCCGCTGAGTTCCGAAGTGTGCGGCGGGGACGCCGCAGACGTGACTACGCCCAGGACCATCGACCTCCATGATCGGGGCCTGAGGACGATGGATTAGCAACCCACCGTCCTTACAGAAGCAGGCTAGAAGGGCTGCGTGATGTGGGGCTTCACTCCACGCACGACTTCACTCACCGACGCGGGATTTAACCCGACCCCAAGGATGCGGGGTAACACCCGACCACCACGCAGTGGCCACAATGGGGGCCAAGGTCCGCCGGGCGCCACTGGGAATTCTCTCAGTGTCTACCGGAGGCGCTCGGCAATGGACGTAGGTGCGGCCGCGGCCCAGGGCAGCGGAATAAAAAAAAAAAAAAAAAAAAAAAAAAAAAAAAAAAAAAAAAAAAAAAAAAAAAAAAAATGCCAGCTCTTTATTAAGTCTATATCGTTTTATAAATTCAGCTTCGTCTAATAAAAACGGATCACATTGTTCGCGAAGTTGTAATCGTCGCTGCTTTCTGGATGTATTGGTCACTGCGTTATCTTGTTCCAAGAACTCGAAAATTCCAAATGCAAATGCCATCTACGATCATACACGAAATAAATTTATAATAGACCAATATCACAAGATTTACAATCCAGAAGATAACTACGTGTAAATAATTGCGTTTCACTTACTTTAAAATGATATTACAATAACTTTTTATTAAATATTTGACAAAATAATATTGTTGCCGTTCGAGAGAAACAACTTTTTTATGATTGCTAAATTTGACATAAAAACAATAATGCTTGCTGTCATAAGTCCCGTCATGGTACGAATTGAACGAACTTTTTGATGTGACGTCACCAAAACTGCTAAGAAAACAATATTGTTTTATGATGGTTTTAAGCTTGTTTTAAGGAGGTCATGGTACCAAAAGTCAAAGTAAGATTATAGTAATATTGCTTTAAGACGTGGTGGTAGGCCCCATGGTACCAAAAGTCAAAGTAAGATTATAGTAATATTGCTTTAAGACGTGGTGGTAGGCCCCCAGATGGCAGTCGTTTCACGGAAAATATCGAAGTTCAGCCGAATCGTAGTTAGACTGGAAAGACGACCCCAAATGAGTTAGGAAAAGGCTCGGTGAATGATGAGTTTCTACATCTAAAATGAATCATAATCTCAGCATCTACTGATTAATTTTGAAAAATACTTTCAATGCTGAATAGTCCATTCATCAAGGAAGGCTATCTATATATTTAATTCGACAATTTGTCTGTCTGTCTGTCTGTCCGTCCGTCGCGTTTTTCAATTTACGTACATTTGCATGAAATATTAAAAATTTTTTTTTTTTAATTTTATATTTTATAGGTAGGTTTATATTTTTTTTTAAATATTTTATATTTTATAGGTATATTTTTCTTTTTTTTTATATTTGAAGCAATACAAAGTTCGCCGTGATAACTAGCTATAACATTATTAACATAGTATAAAACCAAGTCGCGTCCGCTGTCTGTCCGTCCCTACTATATTTAGATCTACTACGCAACGGATTTTGATGCGGTTTTTTTATGAATAGAGCGGTTTTCAAAACAGACTTCCAAAAAAGGAGAAGGTTCTCAATTCGACTGGTTTGTTTTTTTATTATTTATGTTTGTTACCTCATATCTTCGGACTGGGTGAACCGATTTTGAATTTTTGGGAAGATACAACTTCCCAAGTGGTCCCAATTTAATTTGGTCCCATTCCAATAACTTTTTGGTCCCATTTCGATAGTTAGAAGTCGATTGCTGTGCAAATTTTTGACGTGTATTTTTTCGTGGAAGGTTTTAGTATATAATTTGTCAAGTTGGCAAAGCTGCAGACGTCCGCTAGTTAATCATAATTTCTTGAGGTATTTACTGATTTCTTAATAAAGTTATTAATAAACACTAATTTTGTCTGTCCGTAAATAGAAAATAATGTATTATTATTACGACGCTGCTTCATGAATCATATATATTATACTAAACTCATTCATGGGAATTGGATGTTGGAAAAAGTTTTCGTTATAAAAATACATAGGTATTTAATGATCGGAAATGAATGCGAGCGGACCCGCGAGTAGAAGTTAGTTTGAAACAAACTAATTTCAATCTACAGAAAGAATTATTTTTTTTATCTGACCTACTAAACAAAAGATTAATAATTTGAAATTCGAATAATATTTGAAAAAGAAAATGGAATTTCATAATCACATTCCAAAACTTTTTGAACAGTTACTTAGGGATATGATTGGCCAGTACTTTTGATATTTAAAACAAAATAGAGAAACCTTTTTCCTTCTCATAGTATTCATGAGTGTAATAAATCAAAATGATTAATCTGAATCACCATTTGTCAAACTTAAAGCCTTAAATTACAATTGCCATCATTCGCAACGTCTCGCTCAAGTTTTTTTACTGATGTACTTTTTGTTTCAACCCATTTATTATAATAAAACGTCGTTAATTTGCATTTTTAACCGACTTCAAAAAAGGTTCTCAATTCAACTGCATGTTCTTTTTATGTGTGTTATCTCATATCTTGCGACTTGATGATATTTTTTAATGAAAGATAATGATCCCTGAGTGGTCCCATTTCAATTTCCTATCTATCGTCCTAGTCGGTAATTTCAGATCGGTTTTAGTCTCAATGTTTGAAGTGTTTTTCTTTCAGGGTTTTATTGCTCCAAAATGCACTCACATATTTCAGTCAGTGTTAATTTTGTAGAATTTTAAGGTCTATGGAACTCAAAAAGCCTTTCAGGGATCCTAGTCATTATCTGGCTTATTATAGTGGCTCTAGCAAAGATTTCAAAAGTATCTAGAAACTGCAAAAGGCTCGATACCTATTACATGGGTCCAAAATGTGGGTATATTAGACGCCTCTTTCGACCTCTTAGGGTAACGTAATTTTTAACTAACTTAACTTACGCTTAATTCTCTAGATCGACTTAATAGTAATATCTTATGACGTTCGTAATAAAGCTTAGTGTCATCTACGCTGTAATGAGTGTAGCCATTATCTACGGCCTCGGGGGGACGTTCAGTTATCATATTACCTCATTATTCTTTACTCTTGATGATTTTGTTTAAGGTTTAATTTATTTTGCCTCAAAAGAAAAATGAATCATTATTTTGATAAAAGTAGGCACTGGCCGGCGATAAAATAAAACAAAAAGTATTACAGTAATTCGTTGTGTTTTGAAATTCGAATGAACTCGAGTGTTGCCAACTTGATAAATATTAAAAAAGTATTTTAATAATTATTTATAATAATGTATAGTATTTATAATAATTATGTATAAATAGATACTACTTATTTTGAGAATTAACTGCCATCACCTTCAAGACTTCAAGGTTGAGATATTTATTTTCATAAACCCACGTGATATAGTTTTCTCGTTACTAGAACACTTCCCAGGATAAAAAGCAACCTATGTCACTCGGGGATAATGTATCTACATATTAGAAAAAGAATTTTTCTAACGGTTCAGTAATTTCGGAGCTTATTCAATACAAATAAATAAACAACTAATTAACTCTTTTTTCTTTATAATGTAACTATTTTTTTTTTATTTATTAATTATTTGCGAAATACATGTATAGAGAGATGTTACATAATAAATTATAGTTTCACCATATTTCCGCCAATTGGCATGCAAAATGGGCAGGCATCATAATTGAACTATATAAATATACTCAAATTACTATCTTAAATTAAGGAACCCCTACATATTTTATTTTAGATGACAATATTGTTCTATAATAAGGGGCTCGTGGTCTAGTGGTAACCGACAATGTTAACACATTGCAAAGGTTAAGCAACATCGACTCAGGCCGGTCTTAGGATGGGTGACCATTTCTTAAGACATTGAGACCCCTCCGTGCCTCGGAGAGCACGTTAAGCCGTCGGTCCCGGTTGTCATACTAACATCTATGGCAGTCGTTAGGGGTAGTTGGAGCCCTAAATCAAAAATCCGACCGGTCTAACTACAGAACTTCGATATCGCCCATGGGTTGTGAAGGTCAGATGGCAGTCGCTTCACGGAAAATATCGAAGTTCAGCCGAATCGCAATTAGACTGGAAAGCCGACCCCAACTGAGTTGGGAAAAGGCTCGGTGAATGATGAATATTGTTCTATAACTTGCTGAAGATAAAAAATATCGCTTCCATGTATGTTTATGGTCATTCAATAGGTTCTGTGTTTGTCGTTGGTTGTATGTCAACTAGATAGATTGTCTGTGGTTAACTTTCTTCCGCTTTCCACCTTGTGCTATGGTATACGAATCAGTTTCTTGTAATTCTAACGAAATAAAGCGATCCGAATTTATACAGTTAATTGTTATTTATTTCATCATAACTATACACGATCAAGTATTCTGAGAAACACTTTTACTTTATTTAATATGAGTGAAACGTCAAAACTGGGTTCAAGTATCCCTAGTCTCTTCTATATGGATCAGATATTATAATATATAAATTTACAAAATACAAAACACTAATCAGAATGTCATCACAGTGTATATTACGATCAATAGAGTCAACTTAATCAAACAAGGAATATACAATGTCATAAAATATCTAAGTTATATATCTCTAATTCTGTTTATTTAATATGGTATAAAATAATGAAATGTATCACAGAACGAAGAAGTCAACTAACACTTCATAATTACCTTTAAAATAATAATGTCACGGCATTGAACAGAAACAATACCCTAATTGTCTTCTACCACACCCAAACAAAATCGTTTCAGAACCCACCAGTTTGTATTGGCCTATCAAGGTTTCAGATTCAATGAAAACTCTCAAAAAAATCTACCGTTTTAGGAGTTTTAGTGGTCAGGTTATGTTGGACGGTTGGTTTTGCCGAAAACTTAGTAATTGGATTCGAAAAGTTGGTATTGATGAGGCGTTACGCTAAAGTTTCGTTGCCTAAGAGCTGCCAAGTCAAAGATTTATTAGCGCTGTGCAGAATTGCTCTGTTGGAATGGAAGGAATACGATGCAAATTACTGACAATTGAACCAACACTGGTGCATTTGTGAAGATTGCTAAAGTTTTATATTGTTAATGAACGTTTTCCGTATAGTACTAGGTTTGATAGGAGGTTAGATCTCCACTCCTATTATCCTCCTATATCCATCCGTTATGCTTATGTTACTTGCTTATAATGTAGCTTTAAATAGATGAAATAATTATTTGAATCGTGCAGTAGTTTCAATGCTAACAAACAATTGAATCATTTCTCTTAATTATAGGTACAAGTGGTTCCACAGTGATCGAAATTCGACCATTATTTTTTTAAATATCAGTTTTCTGCACTCCTACTTTATAAAAACTACTAGTACGGTGTCTTGCGCGGGGCTTCGCGCCGCACCACGCCATAGGTTTTGGCCTATAACTTTGACCCCTTAGTGCTAGGTCAAATTTTCGATTTTTTGGCTTGCCTCCAGTTTGAGGGCTATCCATAGAGGGGTCAACCATCATTGGAACATAAGCAGTTCTCGAGAGCTAAGGGGGGCACATTCCCCATTTCTATATATAAGTAGATAAATGTGCTAAATTTTATACTACCCGTGTCGTGCAATTTTCGTAAAAAGGGGTTGGTACTAAATTTTTACTTCATTTATTAATATAAGTTTAGTAGTAGATGACAACCGCTGCACCGCCCGTGGTAATATAATTTTCTTATTCCCAATTCCCACGGAAAAATTTCGGGATAAAAAGTAGTCTATATATAACACTCAGGGATAACATAGCTACATATTTATGTGAAAGAATTTTCAAAACCAGTTCAGTTTTCAAAGCGTATTCAATGCAAAAATAAACAAGTTTTTATAGATATCGGCAGTACACTTGTATCTAAGGATAATCTATGTTTATAGCCAAAGTTGTATTGCAAGTTAATCGAAGCAATCGGTACTGCAGTGCAGAGTTTGCAGACTATGTGGCCAGACTTGCTCGTAACAGTTTTGAGTTATCCCTGTCTTGTTTACTTCCATCTGGCATTTGTCCAAAAGTTTGTGATCGTATTACTACCTTCTCACTATTTTTTTTATTTATTTATTTATTTCAGGCAACAAATAGAAAAGTTACAGGTGGTATAAACTTATTCTACGGCCCATAGATAAATACCTTAAAACTAAGAATACATTATAGATATCATAAAGTTGTGTTAGTGATAGAACCTTAAGACTAGCGTTAGTCAACACTTCACTATCGCATTTAGGTCCTTTTGCGTTGCGGTGGTAACGATCCGCGGAAGCGACGGAATACCACGCCCTGTAGCCAGAAGTTCTCCTGCATGACGAGGCTCAGGCGAGTATTGGGCACTCGCACCACGAACGACAGGAAACTGACGTTGCGGCTCGACTCCAGCAGCTGTAGTCTCGGCGTGAAGTTGCCCTTCTTGCGCACGTACTCCAAGATGTTCTCCGCCTTAGTGGTGTAGTGTAGGCGGGATATATACACTGGTGTACTCGGTACTGCGGCACGCAGCGCTGTGCTGGACTGTGTTGCATCTGTGCCGCAACGGTTCCCTTTGGTTCGTGATCGGCGCTTCCTACTTTGCACCGTCACAAACTCATCATTAGCCACATCCGATACCTTCTCAGGTAGTGGTTTCGGTGGAGCGGTCTTGTCTACGCTAACAAAACCTCGTAGTTTCGCGGGAGCTGCAGGCACGGGCAGCGGAGCGGGGCGCAGGGTTCGAGCGTCTTGACAGGTAGGGCTACTATATCTGGGAACACGGTAGTGGTCCCGCCAACGAGACAGCGCGAGGCACTCCCTACCTTTTCTACAAGCGTTTCTATAAATTAGGTCTGGTTAGAGCTAGAAAGTCCAAATTCTTAAGATATGATGTCGGTAACGTACTTATTAAACATGCAAAATTTCAAGTATATAGCTATATATTTACGTCATTTTTATCATATCTAAAATGTCCCGATTTCGTCACTGACTCACTGTGGCTTATGATCAGCAAAACCTTTAAGGTACTTCCTGATGACATAGAATGCTGAAATTTGGTGTGAACGATAGGATTAACACAGAGACAACATAAAAAATTTTAGAAATCGTAACAGTTTTCTCCTCATGCCCTAAAATGGAGGGATGAAAGTTACTATGGCAGTTACGTGATATTTTCAAGATAGAAACTTAAAATGATTATTCAGGGAATAGCATTAAAAATTAGCAAAAAAAAATATAGAATAAAAAATTACTTATGAAGTAGAATAAAATAGGGGAGAATAATGTGTAAGTATATATTTTACTCAAAAACCTTCTTAGTAATAAAAAAAAACAATTGGCGGGAAATCATTTGTCAATTGTTTTTTATCACACATCAAAGTTCTACGTATGCAACGAAAATGAAATTAATTCGAAAAGATTTTAGAGCGATGATTTTTTATGATTTTAAAAGTTCTCTCTCTCCGCAAGACTGTGCCGCCCGTCTTCAAAATGCTTTTGGGAGAGAAGCACCTTGTTTGAGCACCGCGAGGCGATGGTTTGTTGAATTTGAGAGAGTCGAGTCGAGTTTCTTTACATGACGAATTTCGTCGGCGGCCTTCAACTGCCGTTAACGAAAATAATGTGGCTACTGTTAAGCGGTTAATTGAACAAAACCCGCGGATTACCTATGAGACAATTTGAGGACTATTGGGGATTGGTATGAGTTAAATCCAGAAAATTTTACACGAAGAATTGAAAGTTCGGAAACTTTGTTGTCGTGGAATGGTGCTCACAGATGCTACTGAAGTACGACCACGGACATTCTGATACTGTTTATGACATTGTCACAGGGGACGAAACGTGGATTTATTGTTTTGAACCCGAAAAAAGACAGCAATCTTGTGAATGGGTGTTTGAAAATGAGAACAAGCCAACAAAAGTGAGGCAGGCGAGAAACGTTGGTAAAAAAATTATCGCGTTTTTTTTCTCAGCTACGGGTCTCATCTGTACAATTCCACTTGAAGATCAAAAGAGTGTTAATGCCGAGTGGTATCTACCATTTGTTTACCCAGGGTGTTAGAAAAAGTTTGCGAAAGACGACCCAAAAGCCGCGTTCTCCTTCATCATGACAACGATTCTTCACACACGGCCAACAAAACAAACTCATTTTTAGAACCCTGTGATTTCTGTATTTTCCCCAAAATCAAAGATTTGATGATCGGTTTCACTTTTACCAACTCCGAAGAAAGCAATGGTAAGTAAAATATTTTTTTTTTAATTATTTTACTTACCATTGCTCTGTCATGGATTTTCACCAAGTTTGGCCAACGCCTGTTTCCATCCAACAACTCCGAAGAGGCAGTGATAGCGTTCAATCAGCACGTAGAAAACATGCCTTCTGATCTGTGGTCCTCCTGTTTTAACAAATGGTTCGATCGCATGAAAAAATGTTTATAATGTAAAGGAGAGTATTTTGAAAAGCAATAAACATAATATTTTGGTTTAAACATGTTGTTTTTTTAAGTTACGCAAAACTTATAGTGTGACCTACGTATAATTACATAAATTGTGTAATGTCGTTATAAGTTGATAGTAAAAATTTTAAAGATAAACTATATTGTGGTCTTTTTAGCGTAAAGCTTGCTTTTAAATCGGATATTTACTTTTAATTTATTTTTTACTTTTTTCGAGTTGACTCTTAAAAAGCCCATTCAATTGATACCCATATTGTAGAATTGCATTAAATATAATTAGTACGCCATCTTAAATGTGTCGCCATGTTGGAGTTAGAATGACGTCACAATATTCACCATGTATTGTCATCCAAATCGAATGTGTATACAAAATTTTAGCTCAATCGGTTAAGGAAATCTGGTTCAAAATTAAGTTGCAAGATTCCACCCGAACAAACATACTACATACATACTTACATACATTGCAAGTTAAATAAAAGCTCGTAATAAAATAGTCTACCGTTAAATAGATAATGGAGTGTCACTTTTAATTCCATTTCTACATACAAAACCACAAACCCAGGGTAAAGTTTATTAAGTGTCAATTTCTAGTGAGACGCCATTTAAAATGTTCAGCGTGCACACGAGAGGGGCAAAGTTTAAAAGGATAAATGGCCGTTGAAATTTGGATTACATTATATTGCCACAACTTTAAGTTAAAAAACAAACAATTTTAAAAGCCCGTTCATAGCCTACAGAAAGCTAAATAGGCTTGTGTTATGTAATCCATATATAATTGATTCTCTCAGTGTCTACCGGAGACGCTCGGCAATGGACGTAGGGGTGGCCGCGGCCAAGGGCTGCGGATTAAAGAATATATATAATTGATAAATATACTTATACTAGCGAAAGTCAGCTGCTTCACCCGCATGACACATTGTTTACACAAAAACCTTCCTCGAGAACCACCTATTATGCCTAGTATTATGCCTAGTATCTTTAAAACTACACTACGGATATTGATGCGGTTTTCACCAATGGATAGAGTGGTTCTCGAGGAAAGTTTTAATGTTAATTTGTCAAGGGATAGTTATTGCAAGTAGGTACGACATAATTGTACTCTGTACAGACTTGTATTAAATTTATTCCAGTCAGTTTTTTCAACTAGAAAATGCGATAGCAAATTCCCGATTTAATAAACGAGTAAAATGCTTTTATTCATTAAAATAATAATACTCTCCTTCATTTTCTAAGGTAATTAACTTAAAATTAAGCACTAAGTAGGGTAAGGGTATTAGAATTAAACTTTGGCGAATTCCTTTTACGGATCATGGCAACTCGCTGATTTCAGTACCTACTGCAGTACCCACAATTGTTTTAATACACAAAAGCTTTGAAATTGCTTACTTACTTAAAAATTACGAATCTTTCTTCTTTAAAATTTTAACATTGGAGAAACTAATAAGAAAATCTTAGTTAGTCTGAGCGTTTTAGTCTAAAAAAAATAAATTTATTGTTCACTAGCTGTCCCGACAACCTTCAACCTTCCCTTTACCTCCACAAATATTTCAAGACCAAAATTAGCCAAATTGGTATAGCCGATCCCGAGTTTTATTCAGACAAACGAACGGCGATTCATTTTTATTTATATAGATTATTACCATACAAATATTCCTCCCGATGGACAGCCATTGCCGAAGAATAAAACTATATTAGACCTTAAACTGTATTTCAGATGACTAATATTGATTTTTGTAGTAAAACCCGCATCAATAGTTGTTTGAATCGTAAAGTAAACACTGTAATTTTTTGAGTTGATCACTCAATAACCGGTGCGGTTATTGAATGATCAACTCAACAAAATTCTAAGAAACAAAATTATCGGTGAAAATACATTTTAATGTACTGAAGACGATTGACGAATTGTGCGGTCGAGGCATGATGAAGTTAATTTAGAAACAAATAATCAGTCATAAGCACGTCTATTTCCACGTGGGGTGTACAGGGGTCGAATGGCGGGTATCGGGTGTGATTATATATATTTTTGTAGCTATCGGTTTGCTTTGAACCATATTCAGACAACGCTTCTATAATTATACCACCACCATCATCATCATCTACCTGCCCTTATCCCAATTATTTGGGGTCGGCGCAACAAGTCTTTCTCCTCCACACATCCCTGTCAGACATCACCTCTTCAGTCACTACTCTCCTTGTCATGTCCTCTTTCACACATTCCATCCATCTTTTCTTTGGCCTACCTTCACTTCTTAAACCCTCTACAGTCATACTTTGCACCTTTCTTACAACATTGCTGTCCTCTCTTCTCATAAACATGTCCATACCATGACAGCCGCTCGCTTCTCAATTTTTCGTTCACTGGTGCAACTTTCAAACTTCCTCTAATATACTCGTTCCTTACCCTATCCATTCTTGTCACACCACATATCCATCTTAACATTCGCATCTCCGCTACATGCAGTTGTCGCTTTTAAGGCCAAACATGACAGTCCATACAGGACGGCAGGTCTGACGATAATAGGTAGGTATATATGTAGTCATCATGATAATCTCAGCCTATTTGACGCCCCCTGCTGGGTATAGGTCTCCCCCAAAAAGGGGGAACTCAGTCTACATAATACCACGCTGGCCAGACGGGTAGGTATATCAAAGAATCAATCAAAGAATCAAAGAATCAATTTCATTTATTTAGTTTAGGCACATAAAGAGCACATATGAATTTCAAAATTTTACAATTTTGTCAAGTAATATTATAAAAATACTAAATTAAGTAAGTACATAAATAACCATTAGAAAATGATTCTTTCGCTGGTTTGGTAATTTGGTTCTCCTGAGAAGAGACCAGCAAGAAACTCAGGTAGATTATCCATTTTCTTTTTTAATATTGTTTTGTTTACATTGTTACAATTAGTTTATATTGTATTATACGAGTGGCCAACAACAGAAGATTAGGGTGACCATGCATTTTTATCATTAAGATATTCGTCTACATTATAGTAGCCTTTCATCATCAAACATTTTTTAACTACTATTTTAAACTTATTAAGAGGCATGTCAAGCAAATCCTGAGGAATTTTATTATAAATTTTTATACATTTGCCAACAAACGAATTACCAACTTTATGAAGTCTATTTTTTGTCATTGCCAGTTTATTTTTATTTCTTGTATTAAAATTATGGTTATCGGATTTTTTTTTGAAGAGATCTATGTTCTTCCGTACATATAAGATGTTGTCGTAAACATATTGAGAAGCAACTGTTAAAATATTAATTTCTTTAAATAATTCTTTCAGCGAGTCACGGGGTCCGAGTCTATAGATTGCTCGTATAGCTCGTTTCTGTAATATGAATATTGTCTCAATATCGGCAGCTGAGCCCCACAGCAGCAGACCATATGACATAACGCTATGAAAGTAGCTAAAATAAACTAATCGTGCCGTTTTTTCGTCAGTCAGAGACCTTATCTTTCTATAGTATTTTGTGTCGAGTTTTCCTTCTCTAAACATATACTTTGATAAACATTCTTATATATTTCTAAATAGATACTAAATATTCATAAATAATACCCAAAAGAAGAAAACAATTATGGTTCGCACAAATATTTAATTCGACCCGGGGATCAAAACCCGGGACTTCAGGGATGGCAGTCACATACACATACAACATACCACTGCGCCACCGAAGCAATATCGCATCATTATTTTTTTTATTAGGCGCTGAATTGCACCTCTAACTGGTGTGTCACGATGGATGCGATGCAGATACTTACCGAATCATTCATGCCTGGTAACCTACCGAGAGGTCACCATGACAGCCTCTAAAGCTATGTCCATGATCGGTCTCACTGCTACGATGGTGATGGTTCCTCAACTTGGTTGCTCAATTCGCACACTCCATGTGTCCAAGAGATCGTGGCGGAGCTGGGAACGCTGAGATAATTGCAACATATATTAATTATAAACACGTTCACACTTAACTGTACTATACGAGGATATACTTTATTGTTGGTCTTCTATACGCTATAAGCATTTTATCCTTATTTGCTACACAACATAGCACAATAGTATATCATGGTCTAAAACGAGCAAGACATAAATAAAGTAATGGCCTAAATTTTCATATTATATTCCTACATCGTGTGACCTAGATTTTCGCCGACATTATAACATTATAAAAATTGTATATTCATCAAAAATGTCTCCTTGGAACTCATATCGGTGAGCCAATACTGTCAGCGCCGACGTGTCTATATCGATATTTTCCAATGACAAGTTATATTGTAACCGTTGTACAATGCATTACATTTTAGTATTAAACTTCGTGAAAGAGTTTCGCCACTTCTGACAGGAATGTATTACTAGAACTAGTAGACGCCCGCGCCTTTATTCGCGTTCCTGATTTTATGAAATTTTTCATTGCTGTCCTGCTCTTATTTGTTGCAGCGTTATTTTTATAACCAATAGCCTTCCTCGATAAGTGTACTGTTCACCACAAGACTAATTTTCCAACACATACATACAGTTACGCGTCTTTTCCATTGGGGTAGGCAGACACTTAGCTAATTTAGGCTTTCGACTGTCGGCACTTGGTGAAACATAGTAATACATTATGAAATGACTGAGTACAGATATTGCTCTATGGCATAACATCTTCAAAACATCTTCAAGGTATTTTACACTAATTCACTTCACATATTTTATAGGTACTTAATACAGACACTTAGCCATGATCCTGGCATACATCTTTACCGTCTACTTTCATTACTATTTTCATGTATGCTCTTTAGTAACGGTAACTTTTTTTAACTTAGTATTTTGTCAAAACAGCTCTGATTTGATCGTGGTACATGCGCTTAGGTCAACCCTTAGAAGCCTGTCTATCCACACCCGTAATTCCAATTCCAATCCAAAATATATTTACAGTTACATCATATAAATATTTATCGAAGTATGTTTAGAGAAGGAAATTCCGACACAAAACCGTACGCGAACCCGTCAGGCCAGCGAGGTATATGTAGGCTGGATTCCCCCCTTCTTTGGGAGAGGCCTACGCCCAGCAGTAGGCGTCAAAATAGACCAAACATAAGGTAAATTACGCGTTTAAGTCCCGAAATCGTAAATAGTATAATGAATTTTGAACGAGAAAGTTTAAAACACCCACACACATCACGGCTAAATCCCCAAAGGGGTAGGCAGAGGTGCATTATACACCTACAATTTGCCAGTATTTTAGTCCCACGTAATAGGGGGCAAGCTTATTGCCGTCACCGGGCACATTTATAATAGGTTATGTCCAAAATGACCGAATGAATTTAATAAAAAGTAACAGCTATATGTTATTTTGAAAAAAAAAAATTATATATAATAGAGTAAAAGGCTTGATTTTATATATGTATGTAACCTTATACCGTGTAACTATATTATCCAAATGTCAAGATCGTACAAAGGTAAGACAGATTTAATGAAGCTTTGAAAGCTCCTTAATATAATGATGATGCTTTGTACTCGTGAAAGGCAGGTTTACTTACTATTAATAAAGCTGCCTTTGATGTGCTGCACGCATTTAAGAAAAATGGGACCAACACTGTCCATTGAGCATGTAGGTCAAATGGTCCAGGGATGTCACGCCACGTCATGCCACGAAATACTTGAGACTTTCAAAGTTATAACCTTACTTTTATCATTAAGGTAGATTAGTATATACCTTAATGATAAAAGTGTCTGGCTTGAGCATGGTGCAGGCTCCTCCTAAAATGCCGTAATTGTAGCATATTTTGTACTTAGGTGACTATTTTTTTATTTTTTTTTTTGTTTCATTATACACGCTTTTTGATTCTGACACGAGACTAGTGTACATTCGTCCACATTTAGTCTTAAGAAAATGTGTAAATGAGTAAATTATTGAAAAAGAGTGACCGAGAGTTTTATTGCCAGGTTCTTTCTCTCGGTTCTACTTATTGCTTTGCGAATCTGGCATTACATGTAAATATAGAAGCAATCACATTTTATATTTTAAGTACTTACTGACGTTTGTAAGAGCCATTTAGTGACCTATACAAATAAATAAATCATTTCATTTCATTTAATTTTATTATAATTATCAAATTTAATATATTTAATAAGCAGTGAAGTATGTTCACTTTTTCTTATGCAATTTTACAATATGAATCACGAAAACTATAGTCTTGGGCTGGACTCGAACCAGCGACTGATCCCTTTCCAGTAGGTACGTTCTACCAACTGACCAAGACGCCACTAGCCCGAGACATCTAATTTTGTGATCACATTGTGTTAATATCGCGACTTACGACGTCGCCAGAGCGCCATCTACCGGTAGTTGAGGAATTAACTACTATGGATTATCTAATTTCTCATTTTCTACCGACTTCCAAAAAAGGAGGAGGTTTGTTATCTCATATCTCTGGACTTTTTTAAATGAAAGTTACTACTTTCCAAGTGCTCCCATTTCAATTTGGTCCCATTCCGACAATTATTTGGTCCCATTTCGGTAATTTGAAGTCGGTTGTTGTGTCAATGTTTGACGTATATTTTATGATAGCATTTATTGCTATCAAAATGAGAAGTTTGTTCTGCCTAACCCAACATTTAATACCATATTTCATTACAGTAGGGATAAGCACTCCTCGATGCACAGCCAGTGAGAGTGGCCGTGAGATTTATTGCCAGATTCTTACTCACAGATTCAACCTGTTGCTTTGGCAGTATATGCACATGTTAAATTACTTTTAATGACTTGCATAAATTTCCGCTGGGACTTACATATATGATCAAAGGATTTGATTTGAGACATTCTGGCCTTGTGAGACACATTTAGTCTGTTCGTTGAACGAAAAAGGAATCAGAGAATATGCCTTTTCGCACTTTCCTTGCCCAGAGGGAGTAGGTGGACTGTATTTTGGTGTAGATAGGGGCTGATCCAAATGAAACGACAGCGTACAACTTTTACAACGTCTGTATTGAACCACATACACGAGAGAAGAGAGCGGTTACATATTTTTGGTAGTGTTGTCACCACATTTGTTCTTAAATATTAACATTATTATGGCTAAAGGTCCATTTGACCATACCGTTGCTAAATTACATGTTGGTTTCCTAACAAATTTTTTTATCAGTTTTATCATTAATGCTGTATGTAAATATGTCCCACCAAGATCTTAGGGTCCAAAATCAACCTTACCTGCAAGTGGTGCACGAGTGGTGCCGATCAACCACCGAGCCTCTGACTAACATACAAGTTCCTAATAAGCAGCAACAGGCCTTTCACGTGAGACTTCTACATTTACTAGTGATATGTAAGCGTTTAACACGCCTCTGCCTACCCTTTTAAATAATAGGCCTGATTTTATGTACTTATGTATCAAATCTATTCTTATACTTATCAAACATGACAACCCTACACCCAGACACGCGTCGCCGCGTCGACCGCGAGTGAATTTCGCTCATTTTGCTGTACACTGCTAGATTATGCAGACACGTTAACATTATCTGTTGGCGCGAGCAATCAATGGATACGCAATCAATTAATTGTAATGATTTTTATACTTTATTCATTCGATTCAGTTTAATTAATCTGTAGTTTTATATAAGGTACTTTAATAGACAAAAATAAATATTTTTAAGATATTTAATAGATTTCAAGACGATAAGGAAGCTGCAACAATTTTTTACTTTTTTTTTACAAAAAGTACTAAAGTGTATTATCCAATTACGGGTTTCAAATCTTATTTATTAATTAATTACGCTCGCGGCTTCACCCGCTTGACATAAATATACTAATGTATTTTTACTTATCGGTATGTTTTTATTTAAAAATAAAGCAACTAATATTGAACCTTATAAATATAACTCTCAATGTACGAGTATAGGTATTTAATGAAGTAAATATTAAAGAATAATAAACAAGTCTATAATAAATAAAACCCAGATCCTAAAACAAAACAGCCTTAAACGAGCCTTTTTCCTTTTGATAAAATTGTTATTAACTAAGAAAACCGTTCCATTACAAGGGAGGCAGTTAAATCACCTTTTTTATGATAATAGTCTACGGTCACCGCTACGCGGATGCTACGTAGATGCTACATGCTACGGCGTAGCTTATATGCTACATGTTTTACATGTGAATTACAATTTTGTCAAACTCACAAATATTTTTTGTCCTTTGTTATAATTAAAAGATTAATTAAAACATTCATGAGCAGTAAAATACATCCCTTTATACTTTGTTTATAAGTACTTTCACTTATAATCACTACATAATAAAATAAAGTACTCCGCCGTGTCAGTCTGTCTGTCTGTTTGCGATAAACTCAAAACTTCTGAAACGATTTTCATGATGTAGGTATAGAGTGGTTCTCGAGACAGGTTTATTAATGCTACTTTTTATATCTAGAATGTGTTCCCGTGGGAGTTGGTCCCATGGTCCCATGGTCCCATGGTCCAATGGTCCCACTTTTAGTTAAGAGGCTAAGTTTTTTATAAATAAAAAATCCTTTTCATGAAGCCTTTTATATCATATATTTTTATATTATTTCATAGTGAGAAGACTGAGAAGGATCTTACTAAACCTTACGAGTTAGTGTCGTGTAAGTGTAAGTGCAGTGAGTGCTATACTTTAAGACAACATGAACATAGTGGCATTATTCATTCATATAGAGATAATAAGAAAAGTGCCAATGGACACATTCTTACATTTTAATTATTAAGCAATTTAAGTTAGAAACAAATTACTTATTAGTCTTAAGGCTAGATTGTAATTATAGTTATGAACTAATATATTATTACTATAATATTATGAGAAAAAAAATATATAAGTAGCGCTATAGATACAGGACAGATAGTCCGAGACGCCCAGGACTTTAATTGGCTGTGCCATAGCGGCTAGCACGTAAGATTTTGTTGCCTTTCATCAACATTTCATCGCAAGACAACGGGTTTCATTTTTTTTTTCAAAATTACAATTTAAGTAGTTGCTACTTTTAAATATATTCATTCGGCCATTTTGGACATAACCCATTATAAATGTGCCCGGTGACGGTAATAGGCTTGCCTCCTATTACGTGGGACAAAATATAATGGCAAATTGTGGGTGTGTAACGCACCTCTGCCTACCTCTTCGGGGATATAGGCGTGATAAGTGTGTGTGTGTGTTATGACATAAACACGAGAAAAAAAATGAAGCTTTTTTAATAGGTGTCGTCAAATAACATGTTTTTTTTTACGATTATGTCGGTTCAATTCCCGGTACAGACAGGTGAGTACTCAAAACTCTATGAATACGCTCAAAATTGTTTTTAGATTAAAAACAGTCTTCTTTCAGTATGTAAATTCTATCTACAATATTTAAAGTACTTTCCCTCCATGTAGCATGGGCTTGGGACACACTGGTACTCGTATGTATGTTATTATTATTTCGTTTATTCAATAACATTCTTATTTTATACATTTTTAAATAGATTTATAAAAAACACAAATACATTTAAAAATATAAAAAATAGTGTCCCACCAGTAGCGGAGTAGGACCCAAACTACCGGCGGTGGAGGCTACAGACTGAGAAACCTCCTAACAATACGGCACGTGTCGAGGATAACAGCCTTCTGAATCTGACTCTTGATCCAACAATCTAACGAGAGTCTCTTGAGGTGTTGATCGAAACTCTTAGCTATTAGTCCGTTTGCCGAAACGACCATCGGGACAATGATCGTCGAGTCTACGTTCCACATGGCAGTTATCTCGAAGGACAGATCAAGGTACTTACTAAGTTTGTCCTTCTCTGCCTTAACAAGATTCTCGTCATGCGGGACGGCGACATCGACGAGCACTGCCCGACGCTGGGTCCGATCAACCAACACGATATCGGGCCTATTGGCAACAATAGTCCTGTCCGTGATGATTGATCGGTCCCAGTAGAGCAATGCACGACCATTCTCAAGAACTGGCACTGGTGTGTACTTATAGTACGGTACTTCAGACTCAATAAGGTCATATTGAAGAGCAAGTTGCTGGTGGATGATCCTGGCTACTTGATTGTGCCTATGCAAGTACTCGGTGTTAGCAAGATACGAACAACCGGAAATAATATGGCGAAGTGATTCACCAGGACGGTGGCATGCTCGACAAATGTCGACCGTACCGTCCTTCATGATGTATTTCCGATAGTTGTTCGTCTTGATAACCTCATCTGCAATTGCACAGGCAAAACCTTCAGTTTCCCCAAAGAGGTCCCCAAAACGCAGCCAGTTCACCGATGCGAGCAGGTCTACATCGAGTCCAGTTAAGACTCGGTAGAACCGCCCGTGTAGCTCCTTGCTCTTCCATACGTCCTTACGGTCTTCAGTACTTAACACCTTTGGTTTACGCCAGTTCTCGTTAGCCAAGGAAAGAGGTGTAAGGCCCTTGTCAACTTTCACAACATCGCAATGAATGTCACATCCATTCTGTAGGAAGTAATCCCTGAGACTGCACACTTCACGGTTGTGGAGGTTCTTGGCATTCAAAAAGCCTCGACCCCCCCACTTCCGTGGAATGTACAGTCTCATGACAGACGATCGTGGGTGTAACATTCGATGCAATGTCAGTTGTTGACGGACTCGCCTATCCAGGGCGTCTAGTTCCGTTTGAGTCCACCTAAGTATGCCAAAGGAGTACAACAATAAAGGTATCACCCAACCGTTGAAAGCCCGCATTTTGTTACCACCGGACAAAGAACTGTTAAGAACTTTTGTCAGGCGGCCAAAAAAACGTTCTTTCACCGATTTCTTAATATCCTCTACCGCTATACCCAATGACTCTGACATACCTAGGTATTTGTATGTTTCGGTCTCGGTGAGAGATCTGAGAGTTATTATCTCAGAAAGTTGTAGATTCGGTGAATTTACAACCTTCCCCCGCTGTACATGCATAACCGCACACTTATCAACACCGAACTCCATCTTAATGGCATTACTAAAAACTTCCGTAGTTTTTAATAATGTCACTAAATCTTGGTGCTTCGGTGTGAATAGTTTGAGGTCATCCATATACATCAGGTGAGAAATAACCTCACCCCCTCTACGAAACCGATAGCCTAGCCCTGAATCCTTCAGCAATGTGCTAAGTGGATTCAGTGCTAAACAAAACCACAATGGACTCAAACTGTCGCCCTGGAATATACCACGCTCAATCCTTATCAAGTCATGCGAATCAGAGGCGTACCCACCACTACCTGGTTTACGAAGGACTGTGGTCCACTGCCCCATACACGAGACTAAGAAGGATTTAAGAGTCGGATTAATTTTATACAACTCTAAAATCCTCCTCAGCCATGAATGAGGCACCGAATCATAGGCCTTCTTGTAGTCAATCCAGGCAGTAGAGAGGGCGCCCCTACTCCGCTTGACCTGTTGGCTAATGGCCATGTCAATAAGGAGTAGCTCCTTAGTACCACGTGACCCAGCCCTACATCCATTCTGAGCGTTATCTAAAATATTGTTAGACATTATGTGTGAATTTAATTTACTTCTCAGAATGGATGTAAGGAGCTTGTAGATGGTAGGTAAGCAAGTGATAGGTCTATAGTTTTTAGGTTCCGTGGTACTACCTGATTTATGGAGCAGGAAGGTGATGCCAGTGGTCATAAAAGCGGGTAAGGAACCAGACTCGAGGGCTTCTTGATACTGTGTTGCCAAGCGTTCATGCGAGCTCTGAACCCACTTTATCCAAAAGTTGTGCAATCCATCCGGCCCAGGACTTTTCCAGTTCGGGGCCTTACGAATTGCACAACTAACATCTTCGGAGTCTATGGTAATAGACTCCATGGGTTCGATGATACTGCATTCACGCTCGACGACACGGATCCAGTCGCCCTCCGAATGTTCGACGGGCACCGACCATATGTCACGCCAAAATTGATTCATGGTGTGAGCATCTGGCAGTTGTCCGTCGCTCAAACGTTGTCCAGTTCCCTCCCACTCTCGGTACACCTTCCTTTGGTCACTTTGGAAGATGCGATTCTGCCAGTATCTATTTACACGCTCTCTATAACGACGGATACGGCTTGCCCATGCATACACTTTCTGTTTCAGAAAGTCAATACGTTCCGTGACATTGGTTAAGTATTGCTGGGGACGAATACCGGTCCCAGCGAATGCCTGACTCACGAAACGCATGACCCGGGGACGACTATTTCCCCGGCTAAAACAGATAAGCTTCGCAATGAGAGTCCTAAATGTGCCGATACGTCGCTCGATTCTTGCCTGCCATACGGGCACACCACCCGATCGTGGTGCACGGTTAAATTCAGGGAATTTAACGCGTGCAACACGACAAGCGGTAATAGCTCCACAGTAAGGAATCGAGTGGGTATCGAGCAAATCATTGCTAGTCCGTAAGTACGGAGCTAGCAACGCATTCAGGGCTCCCATCAACGCCAGATTTCGTCTATGCATGGGTAAGCGTGGTAGCCGTGGTCTAGAATTAGGTGCAAACCTATATTGAGAGATCACATCTTCTAAAGTACTCCTTAATTGCTCGCTTACCTGGACAGATATATCACTCGTATCATCTCCCACGTCGAGCACGGTATCAACTAAAGTGGCATTAGTTGCAACCGTGTGTGTAGCAGGTGACGGTGCTCTCGTTGACGCTGGAGCTGGTCGAGTAGATAACACTTCCAGGCGTAGTCGATCAAGCACAGGTTGATCCAACAACTTGCATCGTTGGATAGCCCGCACTTGATCCGATAGTCGCTGGACGGCAACGGTCATTGTTGGTTCAAGAGCCTGAAACAAAGGGAGCATCCTTGAACGGTACGCAGTCAGGTTGGTTTCCCCTTCTGTAGCCTCATAATATGCCCGCATGACGTTTTCATTGATGGATGAAGTCCATCGCATGCGGTGCACAATACCACCGGTAGTGGGGACCCTACTCGAAGCTGGTAGGCTTCGGGGCCCCAAACTGCTCGGCGGCCGGCCTCTCCCTCGCCGGCGTACAGGTGTTGGCGACGTCGGCGGGGAAAAATACTCGTCACTTGAAGAGCTCGACGCCTCAGCGAGCACCTGTGTCAGCGATGTGCGGTCCGGTGCCTGCGAGGCGGAGTTTAGTGACGAGTCCGGGGGTGTTATTTGCGCATTTCTGCTTCTGGCTCTTGTTTGCATCTCACAATCACTTCATATTGTTTGGCCATAATATTGAATGTGATTTTTGAATTCATTGAATGACATGTGTCAAATCTTCGTTGCATATTTTGTAGACTATGTTTATTGTTCTAAAGTTCTAAAATATTATAAAATCCTTTATGTATTGACTTTTTGCTGATATTATTATGAAATCTGAAGTAATTGTATAAATTTAGGTAATAATATATAAATAAAAATATTAAAATATTTTAAGAATGAAAATGATGTATGAGACGTTCAGAGTTGCCAGTTATTATTATTATTATTCCCTTTATTACATTTTATTACATATTTACTATATTTTTAAATAAACTTATAAAAAACACAAATATATTTAAAAATATAAAAAATAGTGACCCACCGGTATCGAGTACAGTGACCAAGCTACCGGTGATTAGGGCTCCAGAGATAGGAACTTCCGCACAATACGGGCCGTATCCAACAGAACCGCCTTCTGCATCAAGCCCTTGACCCAGCTGCCTAACGCGAGCCTCTGTAGGTGGTGGTCGAGGCTCTTGGCTATTAAACCATGGGCAGATACGACTATCGGAACAATAATCGCCGAATCCACATCCCACATGTCGACAATCTCGTGAGCTAAGTCCAAATATTTAATTTGTTTATCTTTTTCTGCTTTCACGAGATTCTCGTCATGCGGCACAGTGATATCGACAATTATTGCAAGGCGTTTTAATCGATCTATTATCACTATATCTGGTTTGTTGGCTATAATAGTCCTATCAGTGATAATAGACCGATCCCAATACAATGTAGCATGGCCATTTTCAAGAACTGGGTCGGGCACATACCTGTAATAAGGTATCTCTAAGTCAACAAGGTTATATTTTAGAGCAAGTTGTTGGTGGATAATCCTGGCTACTTGGTTGTGTCTGTGCAAATACTCACCGTTCGCAAGACGGGAACAACCAAAGATAATATGTCTTAAAGATTCTCCGGGACGATGACATGCCCGACAGATGTCTAGCGTCCCATCTTTGACAATAAATCTCCGATAGTTATTCGTCATCATAACTTCGTCAGTGATTGCACAGATGAAACCTTCAGTTTCTCCAAAGAGATCACCGAAACGTAACCAGGATATGGAAGCTGTAAAATCAACATCGGGCCCGTGTAGAGCCCGATAAAAACGACCGTGAAGCTCTTTGCTCTTCCATATTTCCTTGCGATCAGATACACCTAGTATTACCGGTTTGCGCCAGTTCTCTTTAGCTAGGGAGAGTGGGGTCAGTCCGTTATCAATTGCCACGACATCTCGATGCAGACCCACATCCACCTGTAAGAAGTACTCTCTAAGGTTGCATATCTCACGGTTATGGAGACTCTTAGCGTTTAAAAATCCTCGACCTCCACATTTCCGTGGGATATACAACCTCATTACTGACGAACGTGGGTGGTGCATTCGGTATGAAGTCAATAGACAACGTACCTTTCTATCCAGAGCTTCTAATTCGGTCTGAGTCCATCTAAGTATGCCAAAAGAGTATACTAAGACTGGCATGGCCCAGCCGTTAACAGCCCGTACCTTGTTACCGCCTGACAAGAGACTTTTCAATACTTTCTTCAGGCGGCCAAAGAAACGGTCCTGTAACGTCCGTTTCATGTCAATCTCAGCAATACACAGAGTTTGGGACATACCTAGATATTTGTAGGTTTCGGTTGCGGAGAGCGACTCAAATTGTGTGAAATCCGAAAGACTGACTCCTTCAGATTCCACAATCCCGCCCTTTTTCACATGCATGACCGCACACTTATCTACCCCGAACTCCATACTGATAGCCTTACTAAAAGTTTCAGTAACTTTTAGTAAAGCCATCAATTCGGGGCCATTAGGGGCAAATAACTTTAGGTCATCCATGTAAAAAAGGTGGGATAAAATTTGACCCCCTCTCCGCATCCGATAGCCTAACCCTGAACCCTCTAGTAGCGTACTGAGAGGATTCAGTGCTAGGCAAAACCATAACGGACTCAGACTATCGCCCTGGAATATTCCTCTCTCGATCCCTATTGGTACACCACCTCCTAGAATCTGACGACATCCTGGATAAACCAAAACCGTATTCCATTGTCTCATACATGACCTCAAAAAGGTGCACAGAGTTGCATCAATTTTATACAACTCCAGCACCTTTAGAAGCCATGTATGAGGTACAGAATCATACGCTTTTTTGTAGTCAATCCAGCATGTCGCAAGGTTCTTTCGGTTGCGACGTACCTGCTGACAAACAGCCATGTCAAGAATAAGGAGCTCTTTAGTACCACGTGCCCCACTTTTACATCCATTCTGAGAGATGGACAATATATTGTTGTTTTCTATATGTGAATACATTTTGACTCTCAGAATAGATGTAAAAAGTTTGTATATAGTTGGTAAACAAGTAATGGGTCTGTAATTTTTGGGGTCTGTGGTACCACCAGATTTATAAAGAAGGTGAGTAACTCCGGTAGTCATAAAAGATGGAAGCGACGCTAACTCAAGGGATGACTGGAAGCAAGATGCCAAGCAGGCGTGCGAGCTACGGAACCATTTTAGCCAAAAGTTGTGCAGTCCGTCCGGTCCAGCTGATTTCCAATTTGGTAACGAACGAACTGCACAACCAATATCATCTTCAGATATGGTTATAGGTTCCATAGCTTGTATTGGTTCACACGCCCGCTCTACATCCCCAATCCACCCACCCTGCGTATGACTGACGGGTGTCGACCAAATGTTTTTCCAAAAGGCAACTGTAGCATCAGCATCAGGTAGACTCCCATCAGTCACATCTGAATCAGGTCGCTCCCACCTTCTGTATACCCACCTCTCGTCTTTTTGGAACAAGCGATTTTGTGTATATCTGTCTACTCTCTTTTTATATCGCCTTATACGGTTTGCCCACGCATAGATTTTCAATTTTATTTTAATTTCAATTATTATTATTATTATTGTGGGTTATGAAATTTTCATGTCTCAGCTTTTGTTGCTGGTATGGAACCTATCACGGGCTTACGCCAAGTGGGTCGGTTCGTTTGCGATTGTGCCGGGTGTTTGAGTCGTAGATGTGAGAAATCGCCGCACTATAGAGCAGGTATCTATAATGACCGATCGCTGAAGAGAGATGTAAGTGTGTTTATGAAGGCCTAGTTGCTCTAGTGACATGTGTAATGATTTTGGGATGAGACCTGTAGATGAAATGATGATCGGAATGATTTTAACTGTATTTTGGTGCCACATCTGTCTTATTTCATGTATGTTGTCCGAATTTGGAATAGATATATCTATCAAGTATGTTATTTTTTCTGCTTTCAGTGTAAGTGTTATATCCGGTCTATTGTTTGTTGTTGTTTTATCTGTAATAATATCTCGATCCCAGTAGAGTCTTACGGTTTCGTTGTTTAGGACTTTCTTCGGCTTATATTTATAATATGGTTCTCGTTTATCTAACAGGTTATATTTTTGGGCTATTAGTGAATGTATTTGTTTAGCAACATTATTATGACGGTCTGTATACTGTTTGTTGGCTAGGAAAGGGCAACCTCCTGTGATGTGATCTATTGTCTCTTGGTTTGTGTTGCACAATCTACATCTGTCGGAAACTACAGATGGGTCCTTAATTATATATTTTTGATAATTTTTGGTTTTGATTATTTTATCTTGTATTGCTACCATAAATCCCTCGGTTTCTTTATATATGTTCCCCTTTTGGAGCCATGCATTTGAAGCTTCCTTATCTATGTGTTCGTTATCTAGGAGATTAGGGTATTTTCCATGTAAAGTTTTTTGCTTCCAGTTTGTAATTTTTTCTTCGACAGTGGCGTAATTATGTAGAGGAGTGTTATTAATATCATTTAATTTTAATGGTGTGCCTGTTGTGTTAATAAGTGTTAATGCTCTGTGGATTTGGCTATTGACTGCTTTATTATGCATGTACGTACGTATGTTCTGTATCTGTCTGTTATGTAGGCTCCTAATATCAATAAGTCCTCTACCACCTAAATTTCTTTTGAGATTGAACCTTTCTGTAGCTGAGTGAATGTGGTGAATGCAGTGTTTATTACATATGGTTCGAGTAAGTCTATTTAGTTTATCTAAATCTGTAACTGTCCAATTGATAATCCCAAAAGAATATGTTAGCACAGGAACTGCGTATACATTTATGGCTTTGATAGTATTTCTAGCTGAAAGTTGTGTCTTTAATATTTTATTTAACCTGCCTGAGTAATTTTTAGTAAGGTCCTCTTTTATTTTACCGTGATCTAAACCTATACCCTGTGAATATCCTAAATATTTGTACGTATCTATTTGTTCCATTCTGTCTATTAATGAATTTTGTTGTGTTTGTAATATGTATGGATCTGTTGTGTTATGTTTACCTTTTACTATACTATTTATTTTACATTTATCTAAGCCAAACCTCATTTTAATATCTGTACTAAAATTTTCAGTGACTTTTAGAAGGCCATTCATGTGTGTCCTGGTGCTTGTGTAGAGTTTAATGTCATCCATGTATAATAGATGTGTTATTCTAGTAATTGGTTCTTTGTGTAATATGTAACCGTGGCAGCTGTTATTTAAAATTCGGGATAACGGATTTAACGCCATGCAGAACCACAGGGGGCTAAGGGAATCTCCTTGAAATATTCCCCTAGCAATTTGAATCGGATTCGATTTGATAGAGCCTGATTCTGTATTGATATTGAGTACTGTCTTCCATTTTTTCATTGTTTGTTGTAAAAATTGTACTAGTTTTATATCTACTTTATAAATTTTAAGAATTTGTACTAACCACGAGTGAGGGACACTATCATAGGCTTTTTGATAATCTATGTAAGTAAAATAGAGATTTCTATGTGACCGTTTGACTTGATGATGAATTTCCGCGTCTATTACTAATTGTTCCTTACATCCTCTTGAACCTTTTCGACAACCTTTTTGTTCTTCAGCTATTATATTATTTTGTGTAAGATGAAAATTTACTTTGTGTGCTAAAATTGATGTCAGAAGTTTATATATTGTTGATAAACATGTTATCGGCCGATACTTCGCGGGATTTTCTGTATCAGTATCCTTTGGTTTAAGGTAGGTATTACCTTGGGAGAGGAATGTGGGCATAGAGTGTGGTTCTTGAATTATGGTATTGAATGCATTCGCCAAGTTTTCATGTGTTGATCTAAAATATTTTAACCAGTAGTTTTGTATCTTATCAGGTCCAGGCGTTTTCCAATTGAGCGTTTTCTTTGCTGCTATTTCTATGTCTATTTTTTCTACTTTAACTTCGTTCATAGGTTCTAAATTTTGATATTCATCTATTTCTTCTTTTATCCATTCGGCTTCATTATTATGTTCTACTGGATTGGACCACATATTTTTCCAGAATTCTTGCACTGTTTCAATGTTTGGTAGACTTTTGATGCTGGTTTCCCTGTTAAAATTTCTATAAAATATTTTTTGGTTGGCATTAAATAATCTATTGTCGTGATGTCTTTGCTGTGATTTTTTATATCTCCGTAATCTCTTGGATAAGGCTTGTAGTTTTTGTGTTTTCTGATCTAAGTCTTCTATTGCTTCTTCTTTATTTTTGTAAATATGGCTAAATTTCTTCTGCTTTTTACCTGATAAATTGTCTTTTGTGAATTGATTCAGTCTTCCAATTTCTTTTCTTAGCGTCGCAATATTATTTTCTAGGCGTGTTTCCCATGCTGGTTTATTTTCTTTTGTTTTGCTTTTTTGTACTTTATTTTTGTTTTTATTATTACTATGAATTTCTGTTGTTGTTAGGGCTGCACAGTATATTAGATCATATATTTCAATGAGTGTTGATTATTATTTATTATTATTATTATTATTTCCAACGGGGACGCCGGCAGCCGGACGGACGATCCACCCGCGACTCCTGCGGGCCATTTCGTCCATTTCCCCAGTTCTCCCCTTGGGGAGATTGTGGTTGATCCAGCTCTCACGGCACCCCGTCGAATCTTCTTGTGTCCTTAATAAATCTAATTATCTGTTCCACCTTCAGATTGCTAATGTCTTCCTCGTATAGTCTATCCGACCCTAGAAGTTCCCATCTGAGCAATGAGTACATGGGACATTCAGCCAGCAGGTGGAAGCTGGTTTCATCGCTGTCCATGCACTCTGGGCATTTTGGGTCGGTTTTCACTCCTATCACTGTCAGGTGTCTATTTAGTCGACAGTGTCCTGTTATGACTTCTATGGCGAGTCTCAGGTTTCCTCTTGGGAGTTTCATGATATGACTCGTCGTTCTCTTATCCATGCCCTTGATGAAGATTTTCGACTGTCTCATTCCAGTCGAGGTCTTCCATCTTTGGTTGTTTTCTGCTTTTATTCTGTGGCTGATTACTCCTTTGGCGATTTTATGCGCAATGGGCAACCGGGGTTCCGGTCCCACAAAGTTTACGTCAGCACCTTCTCTGGGTAGTTCATCGGCCCGCTCGTTGCCAGGGTTTCCCTCATGTCCGGGTACCCAGGCAATCGTTAGGTCGGTGTTCTCGGCCAATCTATCTAATGATTCCTTACATTCCTTGACTGTTGCTGATTTTGTCTCCACTTTGTCAAGCGCTTTCAGTGCCGCCTGGCTATCGCTGTATATGGTCACCTTTCCCGTTATGGTCAGGTGTTCCATTATTTCAACGCATTCCTTTATGGCATATATCTCTGCCTGAAAGACACTTGCAAATCTTCCTAGGGGTATTGACCTGTCCATTCCAGTTCCGTCTTGGCATTTTATATGCACTCCGGATCCTGATAGATTGGTCAATTCCTTTCTTGAACCGTCTGTATAGCAGACAGTATTACTGGGATCTATCCGCCATTCTTCTCGTGTCCCTATATGTATTCTGTATTTTTTGTCAAAAGTTCTCACCTTCCTGATAAGGTCATTATTGGATAGGATCATTGACAACTTTTCTTCGTAGTTCTTGCTTATGCTTGCATGACCTTTGTCCATGAAATTTCCAGTCCATAGGCCGATGCTTCTAAGTTTGAACCATTGTTCGGTGGCTCTTCTTTTTATTTCTAAGTCCAAGGGGTTCAGCCCTAATATGATCTCTAGCGCGGCTGTTGGTGTGGACCTCATCGCGCCTGTGGTCATAAGGGCTGCTAGCCTTTGGACTTTGTCTAGTTCTTTCTTGTTTTCACCTGTGGCAGCCTTGTGCCACCATACCAGGGCTCCATGCAGGATCCTTGGCAAAAGTATTGCCTTGTATATCCATAGCACTACCGATGGTTTTATTCCCCAGGTTCTTCCTATAGTCCTTTTACACTGCATCATTGCCGTTTTAGCTTTTGTGCATGTGTTGCTAATATGAGTCTTGAAAGTTAGCTTGCTATGCAGGGTTACTCCTAGATATTTCACCTCCGTAACTTTTTCTAGGTCGTGACTATCTAGTCTCACTGGTAGAGCACTTTCTATTTTTCTCTTGTTGGTGAACAAAACTAATTTAGTTTTGTCGGGGTTCAGGTCAAGGCCTTTGCTCCTGCACCATACTAACGCTTCTTTTAGGCCTCTGTTCATGATTTCGCACATGACGCTGAGGACTTTTCCTGTGATTAGGAGCACGCCGTCATCAGAGTAGACTTGCGTATATATGTGCATCCCGTTTATCTTCTTTATTAGTTCATCTATTAGCAGGCACCACAGTAATGGGGATAGGCATCCCCCTTGGGGGAAGCCTCGTTTTGCCACCGCTCTGTGTGTTGTTCCTGCTATTTCTGCCTGTATCTTACGGTGTTTAAGCATATTTTTCACCCATCCTGAAAGATCTCTGTCAATGTCCTCGCGGTTTAGGGTGTCCTCTATTGAGTCGGGGGTTGCTTTGTCAAAAGCGCCCTCAACATCGAAGAAGCAGCCTAGGGCGTATTCTTGGTTGCTTATTGATCTTTGCACTCTTAAAACCAGGCTATGTAGGGCCGTTTCAGTTGACTTGCCCTCCATGTATGCATGTTGGTTTAAGTGCAGTGGAGATCCGCTTTTCTCTATTTGTTCTCTTATTATTCTGTCTAGGATTTTCTCCAGTGTCTTCAGAATGAATGAGGAGAGACTGATGCATCTGAAGGACTTTGCCTCCTGATACGATATCTTCCTGGGTTTCGGGATGAAGACCGCTCTTACCTCTCTCCACTTGCTTGGAATATACTTGGTTGTGATACTACTGTTATAGAGGTTCAGTAGATCTTTGCCTATGTATCTAATTGCTGTCTGTAACATTTTTGGGAAGATTTGGTCTGGTCCAGCAGCCTTGTATGGCTGGAAGGACCCTACGCTCCACTGTAAATGTTCTTCTGTAATGATTGCACTCGTCTCCTTTTCCGCTATGGGATTTAGGGTGGGCGGTGAGTTATCATCTGTGTCTTCAACGCTTCCTGGAAAGTGTGTGCCCAGCATCACCTCCAGTATCCTTTTGGGGTCGGTGATGAGTTCATCTCCGTTCTTTATGCTTCCTAGTTTGCAGGTATTGCCCTTGGAAAACGTTTTCACCAGTCGCTCCGCGTCTGGGTATTTTTCAACCCCTGCGCAGAACGCTTTCCAGCTGTTTCGGTTTTCCCTTCTGCATTCTTTCTTATATATATTTCTGACTTTTCTATATTCTTGCCAGCTCTCATCATCATTCTTATCTAGGGCTTTTCTGAGAGCTCGCCTGGTCTTTTTTCTTTGCTTCTCTAGAGCCTTTGTCCACCAGGGTTGACCCTTCCCTGGACTTATTTCTTTTAGTGGGCATGCCTTGTGGTAGGCTTCCCTTAGAGCGGCGTCTAGTCTATTGGCTTCTTGTTCTATTTCTGTTGTGTCTCTCAGCAAGGTTACTGGACCTGGGCTCCATTTCTCCATTTGTTGTTC
The DNA here is from genome assembly GCA_963556515.1 of Nudaria mundana. Taxonomy (NCBI): domain Eukaryota; kingdom Metazoa; phylum Arthropoda; class Insecta; order Lepidoptera; family Erebidae; genus Nudaria; species Nudaria mundana. The sequence continues at coordinate 15,222,262 of OY748310.1, read as the reverse complement.
GTATGTGGCCCAGTCTGTTTTCCTCGCATTTCTTGTTAGGATCTTCTCTGTCTTGGCTTCCAGACTGAAAGTGATTCGTTTGTGGTCTGACATTGAATTGCTTTCGTCTAGCTCCCAGTCTTTAATATGTTGGCTGATCCTATCCGTTGCGATAGTGATGTCCAACACCTCTCGTCTTGCTCGGGTTACAAATGTGGGAGTATTGCCCACATTAAGAATTTCCAAGCCTGACGTACCTATGAAATCCAAGATTAAGTCCCCTTTTTTGTTGCAGTCGGTACTGCCCCACACTACGTGGTGTGCATTTGCGTCGCAACCTAAAATAATTGGAATGTTCTTGCCTTGGTATTTTCTTATAATTTCTTCCATTTCTAGGGACGGTGGCTCGAAATCTCTCTCGCTGGGCAGATACACAGAGACTAGGAGCACCCTTTCTTTTGTATCTATCCCCGTTTGTATTGTTATCACAATGCTAGCGAGGTCTCTGTAGCAATCTACTTTTATTAGTCCTAATGTTTTTGCTTTGCTGCTGGCATATATGCATGCCCTGGGTGTTGACTCACCATCCTCATGTCGGATGATGTGTCCTCTCAAGGAGCCGAGCCCGGTCACTCGTCCGTTTGAGACGTGTGGCTCTTGCAGTAGAGCGATATCTATCTTCTTTTCCACCACGTATCGGCAGAGCTCAGTCATAGCGTCGATACAGTGGTGGAGATTTATCTGTACTATCCTTATTTTTTGTGTGTTTTTATGTGGCGTGTTGCTGTTGGTGTGCATGTTGATTTATTTGTATGTGTTTGTATGTGTGTTAGTGTTTATTTGTTCCCCCCCCCCCTGATTTAGCTTTGCGTCAGCGGCCGATCCCCCACACTAGTGCGGTTGCAGTGATGCTACGCCGTGTGGGGGCGTTAGGTCCTTCCGCGAAGTATTAGGGAGGGGGTGTGGTGTGTGTGTATTCCCCGGGCTGTCCAGGTGGCGGGGCCTCCGGCTTTCCGGCTGTACCTCCTGTGGGGCCCCCTCATGGGCCTCAGATTGGTCGGTTTCTCTCGTATGTATGTTAGTAGAGCTACAGACTGAACCAATAGGCTGATTGCGTACAGCACGAACGTGTATTTTAATAGTGGGACATGTGACGGGAAAGGTGACATAATTTTTCTAGGGCCGGACTGAGTAAAATTCCGTCTTTCTCAAAAATTCTTCAAAAGTTCTTTAAGCAGAGCGTATAGAGACACATCACTAGGTCAAGTTGATAGCCACTTTCTATAGTATTCAGTGCTCTGTGAGAGTCGACCTCAATCGCCAGACGTCACCACAGCTTACCATCAGGCAGGCGGCGTCAATTTGTCGACTTAAATTTTTAAAAAATGGATTTGTGGCGATACTAGATACTACAAGAAGGCGCGCCCAGAACTTTCGAGTACCTACCATAATATTCCACCAATAGCTAGATGTGCACACGCACTTCAACAAGTAAACAACTCGTAGGTACAACATAAGTATAGGTATTTAAACTTGTTCCTATTGCCTAAGCCACAACTACCTAATCCAGTTTTGTATCATCGGAAATATTCTAGTACTATAGGTACTTGTATACATTATTATAAAAGCGAATGCATGTCAACAATAAATACCTATTCATTCATCCACATACTGTGTTACTGTAAACGTTCCAATATACCTCCCAACAACCACTACAGATTAAACGATTATCTTTTAACTGTCATCAATTGTAATTCACAAAACATAAGCAGCATACTCATACTTCACATATTTATTAAGAGTTCACCTTCAAATGGTCCTGAAACTATCTATAACTAGAACGGAAGCAGTGTGAAAATGACGTTAAAGATAAGATTTTTTAGTGGTATGTAACAACTGTCCTGGCCGTTGGAATTTTGGTTTGAAATACAGAGTTTACAAACAAATAATTGTATGAGCTTGTACTGAGCACCTGTGACCAGAGATTTTTATTTCATTTTACCTTATCATGTGCAATCACCTATACTAATCTTCTATTCAATCATTCCTAGCCTTAATACGTGTAGTGGACCTCTACGCTGCTACGCCGTAGATCGTCTACGGCATTACTACGGATTACTTAGCTTAATTAGAGAGTAAAGTTTATGATGCGGTACGTGTCCGTATTAGTAAATACTAGGTATTATATGATATTGTACTAGGTACTGTACTCATTACTTAATACGTATATTAAACCAGAGGCCACCAAGTGGGCTGTTCATTTGACAATACACACGGCGCCGGTTTGTTTTTTTTTTGTTTTATCTTTAAAATCTGTTTTATCAGTATAAGCCTTTTCAAGGTTCCCCGACGTCCAAATATTTATACTCCTAGCTAAGTTTGGACTAAATGAAGTTGTGTGAGAATGTCCAAATTATTTATTTATACCTGTTATAGTGAAAGAACTTTCTAAATCTGGTAAGTAGTATTGGAGCCTATTCAATTCAACAAACAAGTCTTTTCTCTTTATAATTATAGAATTTAAGTAGAGATCAATAGACGCACCTGGCTTGGTCATCTCCTTCGAGAATTCATTCCTGGGATGATGAATCGTATGTCTATCCTTCAAAGTTATCAGCTGGCTGTTAACGAAAGTTCAACTACAATGATGGAGCATCTAACTAACGACCGAATACTGAAACGTCACTCAAATATTTAAGTGTTGTTTAAATGCTTGAGCGGCACTTACAGAAACGTCACTTGGAGTATCTGCTTATTTGAGTGACGTCTCAGTATTCGGTCGAAAGAAACGCATTTAGATTGTACCCAATTATGTGTTAATACTACCTCTCCCGACGAACTTTGTAACACCTCAAAATTAACCTTTTGAACTTCTTTGAGTTTGTACGAATATATAAATACATACGATACGATGCTGGTTGCATTATCCGCCGTTTGCCCAACCTCCCGTTCCTCCAAGGCGCCGTGTAGTCGGCATTGTAAATAAACTACACCAATGTGGAGACAAAGGAACGGCATTTCAATATTGGAACGAAGTTCTTTGGCGGAGGAAACCTGCTTACAAGAGGTTCGTCTTGTAACTAATTGCCGTATACTGTGAAAGTGTGCGTGTGTGTACAGAGCCTACTTCAGCAAAAGATCATTAATTTCGTCCCATTGCAGTGTCACCAGTTATGATACACATGTAATACTCGTATTAACGAATATACTTTTTGCTGGTTGATTGAGAGTATCTAAGATACGATAAACTGCTTCTGCGGTGGCGTGGTCGCAAGTGCATTGGCCTTCGACTCCGGAGTCTCGGGTTTGATTCCCGTTTCTAATCAAATATTTGTGTGATCCATAAATGTTTGTTTCGAAGTTTGGGTGTTTTCTATGTATATTATGTATGTATTTAGAAATATATTTATGTAAAAGTATGTTTATCAGTTGTCTATAGCACAAGCTTATATATTAGTTTGGGCTAGATGTTACGGCTCGTGTGATAGAATGTCAAAAATATTTATTTATTATTTTTTATTGAGAGATAATTATAAAACACCGCGCAACGGTTAGAAAACTAATAACTATTATGTAATCCGAACACCAACTCCAACAGTCAGGACCGATGTTACATACCCTACAATCTCTGCAAACCAGCCTCCTCATATTAATTTTCATTATAATTTCA